>PVKY010012054.1:0-11701 GCA_004027775.1 Bradypus variegatus | reverse complement strand
AGAAGGGGGTGCTGAGAAGTGGGATAGATGACCCCCAGACACCCCAGTTGCCACGGTTGCCTGGAACTAGAACCATTGAGAGGTGGTTCAACGAGGCGGAAAAAGACTTGGTGGGTTTTCGGCTTTTCCTCACAGGAAAGAGTGGGGAGCTTGCCCAGGGCTCAAGTCTCGAGAGGCGGCAGGGGTGGGAACAGATGGGCAGGAGAAGGAAAGGGACAGTGAGACAGCAGGTGGATGGAGCAGAGACTCACTGCCCCTGAGCTCAGCACGCCCCGGGAAGCTCCAGGTGGACTATGGTGCAGCTAAGGGCCAGCATTGGGCAGGACCCACGACAAGGAGCTGACTGCAGGGACGTAGCCACAGGACGGTGGGGAGGTGATGGCCAGAGCCACCTTCCTCCTGTGCCCTGGTGGGTCCGGGCTGACGAGCAGAGCAGGCGTCCCTAGTAGAGGGGACCTTAAAAAGAACTGAGCTACATGCATCTTGAACCTAACCTAAAAAAAATAAAGTCACAAAGTAAAACTCAATGGATAAGCTCACACTTTCTACTGCCAAGCAAAACCTTGAGCTCAGGGTCAAGAAAATTGCTTTCCATTATGAAAGAAAGTGCTATTTTTCTCTTTGTGAGTTTAGTGCATCCTGAAACTGTGAAATATAGAATAATTGTCCTACTATAATCAAAACACCATGGGTTGTCAGGGGAATAAAAGTTGAGGACTTAACTTGTGGCAGCACCATTCTATGAGCTTTTTAGAAATTATTAAATTTGTGGAGTATAATCACATTTTGGTACAAATAAAAACAGCAGCAACTGTAGCTATAAATCTTTAAAAAAAAGAAAAAAAAGGAAGTGGGGAAAGTAAGCAAAAAGAGATGTGTATTTGTATTGCCTGTATATATACTGAGCATAAAGAATGGGCTGCATATTTTGATCACAAACTGTTACAAATACCTCAGAGGAGGAATGCCAGAAGTTTGGGGGAAACTTTTAATGTTCCTACATATATCTCTGTATTATGTGGCTTCCTGAAAACACATAATACTTTCACCACGGACACATGTGCACCAATGTCTTCTCAAGCAGAACTTGTATTTTTTCTTCAAGAATTAAATCAGGCTCTAATCATCTGCAAAATCTCCCTGAAAAACTCCTTTTGGTTAGAGACCCATTCTTTTGCATTCCTTATTTCCCTTCCCGTTTTTCTGTAATTACTCAATAAATATTTATTGAGGATTTTCTATGGACCAGACATTATTCCAGGTGCTGGGGATGCAAATAAAATAATAAAAATTTCTAACTTCACTGCATTAGTATTCTGGTAGGAAGAAAGAGGTTAAAAATATCTAACATGCTATGTGGCGATGATTAATGAATGCTAAGGAGAAGAAAAATTAACTGGGATTAAGGAACTAGGTAGTAGGTGGGCAAAGTTTGCTCTTTTACACTAGAGAAGGCCCCTGGAATAAAGTAAGTTTTGAGGAATTACCCAGAGGGAGCGGGAGCAAGCTCGAGGCTGCCTGGGGGAAAATCTGCCCGGGAGAGAAAGAACCTGAGAGGGTCCAAGACAGGGTCAATGAAGGGGCATCAGAGAGAGAAGCTGAAGCAGTGTGGGAAGAGGGGGTCGGAGAGATGGGGTGCAGAGCCCATTAGATTGGGTACACCACGGCTCTGCAAATTCCACCACTGCCTGCTTTTGTACAAAACTAAAAATGGTTTTTATGTTTTTAAATAGTAAAAACAATCAAAAAAGAAAATTACATGTAATTCAAATTTCAGGTGTCCATCAGTGAGGTTTTATTGGCGCACATCACACCCATTCGTTTACACATTGTCTGTGGCTGCTCTCCTGCTCCACAGGCAGAGCTGAGGGGTTGCCAGAGACTAGTGTGGCAAAGGTGCAAACGGACCTTTACAGAGGGGAGGCTCGCCAACCGCTGATGAACAACCTTGTTAGACAGTGGAAGGATTCCCACTGAAATGCAGAGCCATCGGAAGGTTGAACAGCAGCAACTCTATCTGACTGGTATTTTATGAAGATATTGCTCTGGCTGCAATGTGGAAAATATTCTCTAGTGGAACAAGGCCTTGACTTTATTATAGAATTTTATGTCTCTTTTATAGCAGTATTCACAGTAGAATGATATGTTTACTCATCCAAAACTCTTAGTGGATTATATATGCACTTTGAGAGTAGGTAAAGGTTTTGTCTGATTTAATCTCAATAAATATAGCTCTCAGAATTCCTAGCTTTCACTGGGTACCCACTAAGTAATTATTAAAGAGCTAATGCATTAGAATCATTTGCTGGGCCTTGGCTGCAGGTAACTTCATATCTAATTACCTTTTCACAGCATTCTACTATTAATATGTTTTCCTTCTCAGAAAAATTTTTTTGTGAGCCGCAGTCTTATAATTAGGATCTCAAACAGAATTTATAATTATCTGGCTCTGTACACTTGGTACAGATGAATTAGATGCCCCTTTAGAAAAACAGAAAACATTCTGGAAAATACTCATTAACTGCCAAGGATATCATCACATGAGAAGACTTCTCAAACATTTCTTTTTCTCTCTTGAGACTAGAAAAGAAACTTAAATTGCAATAAAAGAATTGGGGTTAAATACAAAACTACCTCTTGATTTTAAAAAGACAGAGCAAGAGATGCTGTGGAATATTCTTGTGGAAGTTCTAATAAAGTAAGTAACCATGGACATGGTCAGAGATCACAAATGGGAGGCAATCAGATAAACTGCAAATAGGACATGGTGGCTACAACGAGATTGGAACGAGCTGGTTGTGGACAAGGCAAGAGAGAAGGTTCAGAGGCAAACAGGCAGCCCTGAGTGTCACAGCCCTCACCTGGCTTTCTGCATTGCCTGAAGCGTTACTGAGTTCTGGTTTCTGAAATCACAGGCTTTGCTGGCTTTCTACTTCTTCTGGAGTGATTTTTGATATTTTACTATCTGTCCTGGACTCAGCCTATTCTACTAACCTTTTAAAATATATATTGGCCCAAAGTAATATCCAATTTTCCCTTGACTTCTAACCTAGCTGTAATTATAGAGTCTAATATATTTATACTATTTTTTGCCTTCTTTATTTCTTGATTAACTTTCATGGAGATTTTTTTCAAAGAATCATATTTTGATTTAATTCTCTAATTTCTTTGTTGCATTTCTGCTTTTTTTTTTAGATTTTCCCTACTTCTACTTTTAAAAAGTCTTTTATTATTCTTACTTCTTGAGATAATGCTTAAATCTTAAACAATTTTGCTTATTTTTAATAAACGTGTTCAAGTGCTACATTTAGTGTGAGTCAAAAGATTTGTTACATAGCATTCTCATTAGCATAAAATTCTGAATATTTTGTCATTTTCATTGTGGTTTCTTCTTTTAACCATATGAGCGCTAAAGTGTATTTTTAAGTTTTCAAACACTCAGGATTTTTAACAATTTTTATGTTGATCCTGTTTAATAAAATAAAATGAGATCAAAGAACTATATTCCTTAGTAAGTGCTGAGATATTCTTTACAACATGTATACAACAAATTTTTGCAAATGTTTTACATACTCTTGAAAATAATGTATATCCTCTATCTGTTGAATGCAGGGTTCTAAACACATTTATTAGGTCAAACACATTAGATGTCTTTTTCAAGTCTTATGCTTACTAACTTTTTGTCTCCTTAAACCATCTACTACACTTAGAGAAGTGACACATCCATTGTTATGGTTTTGTCAATTTCTTGTCTTGATTCTCCAGTTTTAATTAATACATTTAAAGCCTATATTTTTTGACACCTAACAGCTTGTTATTTTATTTGAACATTGTTCTTATCACCATGATGCAGTTACTTCCTTCAGCACTATTAATACCTGCTTAAATTCTAACTAGTTTGATAATAAATTTACTTTTAACAGCATTTTTTTAAGTTAATGCCTCTCTACCTTGTTTGTATTCCTTAATTTTCAACCTTTCTGTGAGTGTGTATATATATGCATTGTAATTTCTTATTAAGATAAGGCATGTTTCTTGTAAGTGCTATGTTGATGGATATTTTCTCTTAATAAAATCCACTACTCTCAGCTCTTTAATTTGTGAATGTACTGTTATATTCATATTAATTATTAATGTATTTGGTTTTATTTTTATTTTCACATTTTGGGTTTTCCTTACACTATCCTTTATTATTTTTCTCTTTTCTTGCTTTCCATTTGATTTATAAATTTCTGGATCCCCTTTTAGTTCTTTGATGATTTGGAAACCAGAGGCTGCCCAACTGTACATGTGGTAGCTGTTCTCCAATGTGCAAGTTCCCTATTTTCTGGTAATATTTTAATATTTAAAAAAGGTTTGGTAGTGGATTCAGAGAATTTTACCTTCATTACTTGCATTTTTCTGCATGTTTAATATATTTAGAGTAAAATAATTATTTAAAGCTCCCAGACCACCCCCAGTATGCGCTCCCACCCAGACAGCCCCTCCTGAGCCCACGAGGGGTGGGATAACCCCCAGGCCAAACACTCACATCCCCAGGAGGTGGGTCCCTGCCTCTCCTCTGGGCCTCGCCAGAGTGACCCCTGGGGACCTGGAGAGAGACCCCGGGACCCAGAGCCAAGACCTGGGGGAGTAAGAGTGACGGGAGACTGGCCTGACCATGTAGGCCGAAAGAGACTGCTGCTCGGAGGCAGGATGCTTTTAGCAATATTTTGTGGGGATTTTGAACTTTGGAAAAGTACACAGTAGAGAAGGAGTTCTCAGTACTGGTCTGCTCCAAAACTTTTGAGGGGCGTTGAAGTGGTTTTGATCAGTTGTCATCTCTTGCAACTGGTAGAAAGAGAAGCAGAGGCAGAGTAAGTCCTCTTTGGGGGAAAGTTTCCCAAAATTAATCCATGAAACAGCAATAGATTAAGAGCATATAAAGTGCTTATACAAAAGAGAAAGGAAAATCATTATGTGTGAGAGAGCAGAAACAACATAGGATAGATTCTAAAGTTTGCAGTTATCAAATATAGAATATACTTGCTGCAGATATATATGCAATGCTTTAAAAAGAGGAATTTTCAAAAGTAAATGTACAATAAGAAGCTAACAAAAATAGATTGAAAATGGAATTTACATATACTTGTTAAAGGAATAAAATTGAAAACTGGCAATATTTAATGAAATAATAGCTGCAAAGTATTCAGAATGGAGGAAAAGATTCCAAGAAAAAAATCAGAAAAAAAGAAAACCATCCCCAAACACATGGTAATGGAATAACTAAACCCAAAGACAAAGACAAAATCTTGAAAGGACAGAAAGAAAGGGCATGTCAATTAAAAGAAATGACAGGTTGAATGATTGCAGACATTTTGACAACAAAAAGGCCAGCCGAAAAACAGTCAAATAATATTTACTAAGAGCTAGAAGAAAATACCTGTCAACCTAGAATTGTCAGTCAGCAAAACTGACAATTCTTTCAAAAAGAATGAAGGGGAAATGAAAACATTTAGAGAATACGTAAACATTGAGGGATTTTATCTGTTCTAAAGGAAATTCTAACAGATGCAGTTCAAGAAGAAAGAAATGATCTGAGAAGAAAGGTCTCAAATGCAAGAAAGATCAGTAAACAGATGAAATGGTAAAAAGAACATGCCACATTCTCTGATCGCACACAAAGTCAAGTTAGAATTCAATAACAAAAATAAATGAATTTCATTCAGTAATTGAAAACCACAATCATTGTAAAGAAATCATGAGTCAAAGAAAAAAATCTTAAAGACTTAAAATTGAATGGCAGCAAAAGACATTAAACACAACCTTGGTAAATGGGGAATTATGCCACGTCCTAGGTTTATAGGATATAAAACTCAACACATTGAAAATGCTGGCTCTCCTCAAGTTGATCTATAGACCAACCAAAATCCCAACAGTGATTTTCTTTAACGGAACTGGAAAGGCTGATTCTTTAATTTCATAGAAGAATAAAGGACCCAAATTATCCAAGACATGCCCATCTATTAATTATTCAGTCTTACTAGGAAGCTCTAATGGCCTCTTCACAAGCCTAGCCCTTCCACCGGCAACTGACATGATTCCAACATTGTGCAATTTAAATGCTTATTTCAAAATCTCAGTTCTACTTTAGTCGCTAAAATAGTCTGACGTTTGTTTTACCCTAGCATATGTTTATCTTTTCCAACATAAGCAGCTTATCAGATCCTTCGCCTAAAAGAAGACTGACAAAAATGGAATAGCAAGGGCAGACTAGAAGGCGACCCCTCGGGGCAGAGCAGGGATTGGCCAGCCCTCTCCCTGGGGGCGGAGCCATGAGCTCACTCGGGCCCCTGGATTGGGGGAGTTTCACAACACTGGGTCCACGGGGTCCCGCCCTCCAGGCCATGTCCACGCGGGTAGCTGCGCGCATGCGCTCCTTCTCGTTTGAGGCTCAACTGTATCACCCTAGGAGCCACCCAGAAACGTTTCCACACTTCTGCATAAAAACCTCACCCCAAGAAAGAGAAACTCCTGGTTTCACAAACAAAGGTTCAAGAAGGTGATTTGGGAGAGGGTAGAATGCAGCCCACTGAGATTGTTTCAACCAGTCTCCAAAATCTAAAAAATCAGCTGTGATCACATAGTGTTTACTATGACAAATACCACACAATGGGTTTCGTTTAAACAATAGAAATTTGTTGGCTCACGGTTTGGAGGCCAGAAGAAGTGAAAATCAAGGCATCAGCAAGGCGACGATTTTCCCCCAAAGCCTGTAACATCCTGGGCTGGCTGCCAGCGGTCCGTGGGGTCCTTGGCTTGAGTCCCTGCCCCACGTCACATGGCCGTGTCCTCCCCTCTCTCTTCCGGGTTCTCCTAACTTCCGGCTTCCGGCTCCTCCTAGTGGCTTTCTGTCTCTGCCTGAATTTCTTCTGTTTATATAGGGCCCCCTTAATCCGCATTAAGGCCCAGCCTTTCAGTCAGGCCACACGGTAATTTAAAATAACATCTACAAGAGTTTCTGTTTACAATGGGTTCACATCCACAGGAATGTGAATTAAGATTAAGTACATGGCTAAACTGGGTTCATGATTCAATCCACCACAAGTAAACATGGCACCACAGTTCATCACCCCACAGAATTGACTCTCCAAGGCACTGACAGAATTGGGGAAGAGGACGGCAGTGCTGGGTTGAGGGAAAGCCTCAAGAGAGTGGGAGCAGGGTTGGAACCCTCAAGAGCTGTAGTGCCTACACACATGCTTCGGGCCCTGGACAGTGTCTAAACAACGGCACCTGTGCTGGGCAACTTGGTGTGAACTTCAGCAACATCGGCAGAACCATGGGTTTTCAGAAAATGACCATGGTGCCATGTTTACTGAGCACTGAAAGTGACAGGAGCCCCCAAACTGGTAGCCAAAGCAAGAATCTGCAAATGGCAAAAGCAACGAAGGAGTGAGGTGCGGCGTGCAATTCCGCAGTGAGCAGGTTGCACACAGGAGACCCCCAGATGTGTTCAGGAGCAGGTTGCAGGTGAGTTGTAGGAAAGGGGTGAGGGTGGGGTCCATCAGGAAGAGGCAAAGTGTAATAAGGTCTGTTTGAAGTCTGGTTCTAGTGGAACCAAGTCTGCTTAAAGAAATAACAAAGATGAACTTTTAAAATCCACTCCCCATTGTACACTCTGGATGATTATATGGTATGTGAATATATCTCAATAGAAATCCATTTAAAAAATCCTCCCATTGCCTCTGAATTTGCCCTCAAATGTACCATTTTCTCTCTCTTCATCTCCCTTAACATTGTCTGTTTCTTGGACAAGTCTCCTGAGAGATTTTCGTCATGTACAGTCTCCACTAGATTGATTTTCACTCACTGCTTAGTTCTCTGCCATCTGATTCCTACCTTTACCACCACTGAAAGTTGTACTTGGTAGGGTCATTAATTATTCTAATTGCAAACTTTGATCAACAATTGTCTTCCATTTCACACATCAAAACTAATTTGACTTAAATTTGTCTGCTTCCCTTGGTTTCCAGGATCCTCACTCTACCTCTTTCATCTTCCTTTGCCTTGACTGTCTTTGGCTCTTCCAGTATTTTCCTGGGGTTTTTCGCACAGCAGCCTGTCTGCTGGCTTGCCAGCACACCTACTCAAACCTTCTGTCTTTATCTTTTTTGATATTTATTTGCTGAGCAGTGTCATCCACACCCACGATGTCTACTAAGACCTCCATGCCAATGACTAACCTGTTTAATTCCACAGACCAGAGTTCTCTCATAATTGAAAATTTTGTTCAACAAATGAAGCTACAGCAATAAATTTAAAATGATCTATTTCCTCATGAAATTACACTCCAATGTGTCAGATAATAGGAGACACAGGGTATTTCACTTCATTTCAAAGGAACCTCAAACCAAAGATACACAGAAGTAACTCACTAGCTCTGCCCCTCACATCGAACCAGACAGCATATGCTAGAAATTTCCACATCTGCATAACTCCTGCAGGTGAAGTCTCCTGCACCACCAATTTGTGTTAATTCACCTAAACATCATGGAAAACTTCCCAACTTGTCAACAATTCCACACCTTTCCAAGTTACGCTCCACCTTGTGGTGCAAAGAGGTTTCTGTGTCTCAAATTTGATCACTTTTTAAAAACAGAAAATCTTGTGGAGGTTTCCACTGTATCGGGACAAACTGAAATATGTTAGCAGAGCAAACCATGGATAACTTTTCCAAATGCATCATCCACCACGTCTGTGCATCACCTTTGTTTCAGCCAAACCAGATCACTTGCAATCCCTCTGACAGAACAGCAACAGAAATACTAATGTTGGATGTTCTGGTCTGGATCCCAGAAGGCCTTTTCCCCCTCGCTCCTAGGTGGCTTTTCCAAGAGCTTCCAGACACTCTTGAAAATGTTGCTGTCTAGCTTGGCATCATCTGAGTTAAGGGCCCCTTACTTCCTTAGAGCTATATGCTTACCTTTATTATGACATATAGCACATCAAAATCCCTGTCTCCCCAAACAGGTTATGAGCAGGATCAGAATCTTATTTATTTGTTACCTCCAGTGCCAGGCACATGAATGAAATAGTACCTACCGCTGGAAGATGATGACTTTAAAATTCTTGCTAGCTCTGCAATTTCCTGGTTCTTAACTTTTGATGCAAGATAAAATATCTTGTGAACCTCACAAACTAAAATGAAAATTTAATCCCGAAAATTTACAAATGATTCCTTAACAACATTCTAGAAATTTCAGTGTGACTTTTATAATAGTTTCAGGACAAACTTTATCATTTGCTACAGTTAATAAGCATCAGGCCTGAAATGATAGTAATTTGTATCATTTTCATAAAGATCAAAAATTTTTTCTAGGCAATATAACACTTATATATATTCTTCATGAAGAGTAAGTTCTAAATTATACTGCAAAAGAAAGAAGAAACAGCCCAGTTGCCTTCTTTAGGCTTTTATTAACCCACACACTGCAATAAGCAGGTCTTATAACTCTGCCTCTTGAGCTCCCGGGTAACATCTGGCAATTGATGTTTATAAAGCCACAATATCTTCTGGCTTCCCTCTGTCATCCATGGGATTGACGTGTGACTAGACTAACTTAATATATTTTGCTGGCTTCTCTCATTTATACAAGTTGTTAGTACAGCTAGACCTAAGGAAGGTTTATTATACTGCCATTTTTCTTTTTAAAATTATTCTCACAAATACAGTACTCTAATTTTTTTTAAAAATGTTCTTAATAGGCTCTAAATTTACTAACAAGTCATATTGTTTTAATCTGTCTTTTCAAGTGTGATTTACAATACAACTTGAAACTTAAAACATTTAAGCATGAGCTCTTGGATAATTTGAACTTTGTTTAATGGCAATCATGGCTATTAGTTAAGCATTTAAAATTTATTTATTCTATTTTATTGTCTCTGGTCACCTACCTACAATTAAATATATTGATTCCAAATGGGCCATGGTAGGCTTTGCATAAGATACAGTCGTAGATCCAAGAAAGTCAAATCTACTGAGTAATATTTAAGACATCAGCATGAAACTGTACAGAGTAATGTGCAACTATATGTAATAAATACTGCCTGATCTGGGAAGAAAAGCTTTACAAAGAAGAAGAAGCTTTACAAAGAAGAAGAACATTTTCTCTCAGCAGAGTAAAATGCAGGAAGTGCTGTACTTTTCATGATAAATGGTAAGGAATCTGACAAAAATATGGCAAAGGGTAAGAAGGGCTTTTCAGAGAAAATAAAAAGCTACCTCCCTACCACTTCCCAGTGCCTAGTTTAGTCTCTCTGATGTCTAGGACAACCACAGAGGTAAGTTTTAATACATAAAATCAAAAGGGGGGAAAAGAAGGCCAACCATTGATTTCACTGAATAATCAATTCAACAAAGCAGGACATTTTCAGGTTGCATTTAGCTTATGCCTAAAATGACCCCTAGAAATGTTTATTGCTGCTCAGAAGACAGAACTAACCATGCTTCTTGCTTACATTTTCACTAAAAATTCAGATGTTTACCTCAAATCTACGGAAGAATAGTAACCACAGTGAATACTTACTAAGCAATGTGTATCATGCAATGTACCAAAAACTTTGCATGCATCATATATCATAAATCATCGCTTTGTCCTGAATCATTTGATAGTGTTGTTCCCACTGTGGGTACATAATCTGAAGGTCACGTAAGGTCACGTAAGGCCATGGAGCAGGATTTTAACTGAATGCCCTGAGACAAGACACTTCCCCCGAACCACAGTTTGTATTTTGGTGGAGCAAAATCATTAGAAAACCAGTTAAGAGGGTCTGGGTATGTTTAACTGTGTGATAGATCTATACAACCCATTTTCACCTAAGTACAGTCAAATATATATCAATTGACCATAAACATTTTCTAAATAGATATTACACTTTCAAAAAAATGTGTCACATATCTTATGTGGCCATGAACTGAAGCTGTTATTTCCAAAATTGATGCCATTTTTAGAATGCTGTGGAATTTTTCCATCAGTGCTTTTCCTACAGCAAGCACTCACCTGAAAAAAAAATGTGAGCACACATTTAATAGTTGAATTCTAAGATTCCATGCAGATTTACCTAATTATTTTGTGAACTTGACTTAAAGGCAGCTTATACAAACTATCCAGTTTCTTTGTAATCAAGAGTGGGACAGAAACTCAGCTCCTATATAGGATATTTTGACACATCTCTTTTGAAACGTCTATCAAAACAGCTTTACAAAAATACAAGTCCAATGTTTTCCATTGCCAAGTTTTTTGAGCAATAAATATCCCTGGCGCTTGTATTCTTCACCTGCTAAATCCATCTCCTCCTTCTGCACTGAGCCTAAATGTTAATATTTCAAGGAGGTTTTCTCTAACCTCTGGATTGTTAGGTTCTTGTGCTACATTCTCTATAGCTCCCTAATTCCTCTATGGGACATGCAAATACTGTATTCTAATGCCCCACTTAGTGTTTTACTGGCTACTAAGCTATAAGCGCTAACTTCTTCATACTGATTTGCCCCTTTCTAGGGAACATAATAGTGCTCAAGGAAAATTGGTTTAATAAATAAATTCTTGCTCCATTGTTGGCCCTCCCTCGATCCCTGATCTCCAGTGCATTTCTGACTCCACATCATTCCTGACCCCAACACTGACCTTCATTCCAACCTGCCATTTGCAGGCACACCCTG
>PVKY010012053.1:0-11743 GCA_004027775.1 Bradypus variegatus | reverse complement strand
GCTGGAAGCAGCGCGACCCTTTTTTTTTTCTTTTGGCTCCCCTTTGGTCCCCTGGACCCGAGACAATCTGCCGTGGGTATGGGAAGGGGTATCCTCCACGCCAGCCACCGAGGTGTTAGTCAACACCACTCCCGTCTTATTTGCCGCTGCTCCCGGGCTCCAAACTCCAAGCCACTGTTTCCCCGCACCGCAGCGTGGCCGAGAGATTCAGCAGACTCACTCACTTGTTTCAGAATGCAGACTCCTGGTTTCACCAAATGCACGTTCCCTGTGGCTTTAGCAGACCTTGTCCGGCTGGTGCTAGTTTGGAGGTGACGTTCTGGGTCACTTTCTGGTTTTTATTCATTGTTTTTCACGGAGGTGTCTCCTTGCTCTGTCTCACCTAGCCGCCATCATTGGTTCTCTACAGATACACTTTTGAATCCATCAAGCCACAAGAATTTTTTTTGTCCTTTAAATATTTGAGTTCTGTTTTCTTCTTTTCTCTTTAGAAGAAACTAAATTATCTGGGCAGATTAATCCCCACAGACTGTTATAAATGTATAAATATGCAAATAATATGCCATGTATGGTGGATTTTTAATAGACTACTTATCAGAAAAGCTTATTTTCTTTCGCTTCATGTAGAAACAGTTCTTGTCAAGCATTCAGAAAACAAAGCCGTCTTTCATTTATTAAGAAAATGCACACTTAAGAAAACTAATGAATCTTAACAGGAAAAAGGTACTAGGATTCATCTTTGCCTTCAAAGGCAGACAGAACAAAAATGACAATTCTGTGAAACTCACTAATTTGTCCTAACTCCATAACACTTCATCAGAATGTCACATCTCGTGCTGCCTCCTACCCTTTGCCGTAGTTATTTGCATTGTGGAAAGACAAATCGGAGTCAGATTTGCTGATTATAGCACTTTACTCAGGACACCAAAGTTTTGCTGCAGCAGAGTTTGGATCATTTGCAAAAATGGAAGCAGCTTCAAGCTTCTAGGGATGGTCAATGATTTTTTGTTTTTTAACTTTTACCAAATTAAAAAACAATAAAAAAACATTTCAAACAAAACCAAAACAAAGGAATAAGAAAAAAAAAACAAAAACAAATAACCTAAAATAACTACATTGCTTCCAACATGTTCCTACCATACCCCAAGAAAATTAACAAACCATAACTAACAAAGGAATAAGAAAACCAAATAACCTAAAATAGCTACATTGCTTCCAACATGGGTAAGTGATTTTTATGGGCGTAAAAAGGAAGGTAGCTTGACTCCTATTGATTGGAAGAGGGTTTATCTGTCTTACAGGGCTGGTTTCAGGGCAGGTGGGTTTTATTTCATATTGGGTCAAACATAATGAACCGGGGCTTGTGTGGCTTTCTGGGTTGGCTGCCTTGGTGGAGATTTCAATTTTTAAAAGATATTGCTAGGAAACTCAAGAGGGAGTTCAAAGAGGAAATAGGGCACAGGTGTTTTGGCTCTGAGAGGCACCCAGGGCTGGCTCTCTAGAATTTCTTCAGCGTACACTTATTATTTCCATCCTGGACACTTTGCTTCCTTGGGGGTGTGACCCATGTCTTCTTTAGTTCCAATGTTATTTTCCAGAGTGCCTTATGCTTATTGGGCACTTGAGAACTATTTGGTGAATGAATGAAGATGCTCTGTGTGAGGGCTGGAGCGATCGTTTGCAGTTCTCATAGTTTGGGTGGGGACGGGGTAGGGGAGGCTCCCGGCCTTGTAAGAGCCTGGCTGAGCCATCGTGTTGCGCTGTGTTTAGAAAGGAAGGAGAAGCCTGTCAGGAAATTACCTGAGCTCACTTTCTTTGTACAATAGGAAGATACTGGAATAGGGATGAATGATGTGGAGTTTCTGCTAATAAAGTCAATGTGACTTGAAATTTTTTGCATCACTTTGATTCCTCTTGGTGCAAAGGGGAAGGAGGAAATGAGGGAGGAATGGAAACTTTTATCTCCCAGCGGGAAGAAAAGAGGGGAGGGACACAGGTGCTCTGCCTTTGGGTATGTTCAGGAGAGGGAAGAGGGGGACGAGCTGGTCCCAAGGATCAGGGAAAAGGATTTGCTGCTGTAATGGAGTCAGGAGACAGTCAGGGGATGCCAGGCCCAGATTAGATCCTGGTGAACACTAAAGATAACTTTTGAGAAGGGCAAGCTTTCTTCTGGTTGTGTGACTCCCCTTGTTTACCATTTGCGCTGTGCCTTTGGCCTCGTTGTTGCTCTGGCAGGTGGCAGGGAATAGGTAAGGAGGGGTTGGGTTTCCTCAGGGCTGGCCTCATTTCCTTCTCTCCATGTTCTCGATTCCTGGATGGGTAACCCTCTTATTGGCAGCTTCCTGTTCTCTCATCCTTGGCTTTTCCCCATGTCCCCCTGAGCAAACCAGGCAGCTGGGCTGAAGGCTGCTGCAGCCTCAGAGTTGTGCTTTCCTTCCCGGTGGGCTCAGATCCAGCCTCCGGTGCCCATCGTCTGCCAGGAGCGGGCAGGGGCGGGGGCAGTGGCCGGGCCTGCTCACAGTGCCAGGTGTGTACCTGGACTGTCCTTCTCTGCGTTTTTGCTGTCCCGTTACCTGACCCCTCCATAACATCCATAACACACAGGGCACCCACACCCGCCATGCTGTCCCCTCATTTCTTGCTAGCCACTCCTTTTTCAGTGCAGGTGTGCAAGTATTTATTGAGCACCTGCTTTATGAACTTCACCGTGCTAGATGCTGAGAAGATAACAAGGTATCACATCTGCTTTCCGCTTTCCAAGAATTCACACGCTAATGGGATAGCCCAGTGCATAAAGAAACAATTTGAAAAGAAGGATGTGAAGGAATATTAGAGGGGAAGCATAGAGATGGGAGTCACAGGCCCCACTTCTCTGCCTTCCCTAAGCTACTTGCAGGTAGCATATTTGGGTATCCATCAGTATTGGTTTGATACTTTTTTTTTTAAATCTGTGATATTCTGTGACAATAACTGATAATCACAAAAATCATTTTAGGTGCTCTAAGAACTCTAATAGCAAAAAGAGTAAAATTATATTCAGTTAATGGTATACCATTATTAAAAGAGACTAATATTTTGGAAATATTTTCAATAACAAGGTTGCGTGACTGTTGAGTTCAAAAAAATTATGTTAGGAGAGTCCTTCAGTAAGCATTCCTATTAATTAGAATTTTATGATATTCTAGGCCCCCTATCCATCTCTATGCTGTTAATGAGACAATCTTTTTGGCTTCAATGGTCTAGATTAGTGGTTCTTAACCAGGGAGGTGGGGGTGGATTTTGTCCCCAGGAGACTTTTGGCAATGTCTGGAGACATTTTTGGTTGCAACAACCTTGGTGTATGTGTGTGTGGGGGGGGGCAGTGCTGCTGGCGTTTACTGGGTAGAGGTCAGGGCTGCGGCTGATGCTCCCCCCATCCCAACAAATTTTCTGACCCAAAATGTCAGTAGTGCCAAGGTTGAGAAATCCGAGACTGGATGCATAACCTATATTGCCACGTTCCCTAGAACATTTTATAAGATCCCAAGTCATGTGTGCCAGGAGGGTGTATAAAGGATGATTTTGGACAAAAGGGGGTTGCATGGCTAGGTGAGGGGCAGTGTGATGGTGGTCATTCTTCATGTCAACCTGCTTCATTATAGTTTGGCTTTGTGTTAGGTATTTTTATAACAATATTGTTTCTGTAATTAATCCTTAAGATATCTTGTTCTATTTGGTTGTTGCTCAGCAGGTTTTGGAGAATGGTACCAGTGTATCCTAAATATCCGGCACAGACCCTGTAACACAGTACATAATTGATATATATTTGTTGGATAAATACATGAAGATGGTAGCATTTTATTTGTTTTCCAGGTACTACTCTTGCACTTTCACGGTTAACTAAAGGAATGTGTGCTGCCAGAGCTTATGAAAGTCATTTCAGAGATTCAAAGAGAATGTTAAGTCAATAAAAATAAGATAGCTGGCTCTCCCAAAGGGAGAGGCTGGAAGTCATTGACTCGGCTGTCAGCTTGTTTAGAAAGCTCATTGGGCTTAAAACCCAGCAGAAGTTCACAAAAGCCCAGTTGGTCAGGAGCCACAGAGGAATATGCTGTAGGTGGACAGCTGTACCAGAAAGCAAACTCAGCATAAACCTGTAAAAGGCAAACAAGCAGGAATCATACGGGGTCCTTAGGGAAAATGGAAGCTTATCTTACGGCAGTACTACCAGCGGCCACAGGCAAGAAAGAGCCGAAAGCACCCAACACGCCTCTTGGATGTCAGCTTTGCTGTTCTGTTGGGAAAAGCTGGGTCCTCACCCCTCCAAGTTTCACTCTTGCTGTTTTCCTATCTGAACCCTTTACTCCAGCTAGATTGCCCTCATCCCTGTTGTCTACACATGCCTGTTTGCTCATGATATTCTTCTGCCTAGAATGTCATTTTCCTCTCCTCTAGCTTTGAGTTTTCTTTTATACAATCCAGCTTGTTTTATGTCCTTGGTGAAATCCTTCCTGAGGTTCTGCATCAGAAATCTTGACCAGTCTTCCTTCCTCTGCCCCCACCCCAAATTCAGGAAGCAACTTCCGGTTATGCTTTAAATAATGAGGGTTTAAACAGGCCAGCCATTAGCACATTGCGTTCTGGGACGTGCATAGACCGTGGGGGTGGAGATGAGGAGGGTGCCCGTGTGACCTCTCTGGAAACACCGGGTGTTAACAATTTAGGAATCAGTTCATCCTTTGATGGCCCTGGAAGCAGGCAGTAAGAAGAGGAGAGTAGCCCACTGGCAAATGCCTGTTGTGCAATAGATTTTTGGCCAGAGTCTGCACACAGCACCCTACCTGCTGGCTTGTGAGCTGAGTGAATGTTCCAGGGTTCCTACGTGGATGAGGAAGGAGTCCATAGGAGTGCAGAGATCTTGTCTGCAAACTCCAGAATTAGAGTCAGACAAAAATCTAATTGCCATTCCAACCTTAGACTCAGGTAAGTTCCCCCATGCACAGGACCCCATCTCGGGTGATGGGTACAGGTGGGACAATGCTCGTCCTTGCTTCCTCAGGGTCCAGGTGTGTAAGTCTTGCCAGTCTTGACTGGTTCTTGGCAGGCTCAGGGAGAGAGACCGAGTTTGCTAACTGGCTGGAGCCAACCCCACGGGGCTTAGGCTTTCCTGTTAATCTCTCCAGGGAACCTCCCCCAGGATGCATCTCAGAACTTTGCAAGATTGGGCAGAATTCCCAATAGCAGTGGGTTCTGATCAGTGCTATTTAGAAGAGCAATATTAAGAACATAAATTGTCCATAGGGTGTGCTTAATGTTAGAGTGTTAAGTGATAGAAAGGAGAAGGGACTTGTAAAAATGAAGTTTAATTTCGCTAACAGAGAACTTTCATTCTCTGTGCAGTAATTTGTAAGGATGTCTGCGAACCATCCTGGGGGCAGGTTTTCAGACTGTTGATTTACTTTGCAGTGAAACTCAGACGGATGTATTAAAATCTCATGCTGAGTGTTAAAATTTCATTATTATACCTGTCCTTATTACAATTGTATCCTATTCATACGAGACCATTGGATAGAGAACATTTACTTTGATTTTCATATTCAGAATATTCAGTTCCCTGTTTACCATGATTTCATTTATTTTTAGATGAAAATTTCCCCCTTTTTGTGTGTGGCAGAGTGTATCTTTCAGTTGCCAAGTAGGAGCAGAATATCCTTATTAAATGAGATGATCATTTATTTGCAGGTTTAAATATTTCTGCAAAGAATGGGAGCTAATTCTTGCCTGAAGCTTGTTTGTTCTCTGCTGGCTCTGAGGTGCCTCTGAAGGCTGGTTTCTAGGCTGTTTTTTTTTCTGCATCTTGGTAGTGAGGTATATTCTTGTTCCAGAAAAGGCCTTTACGTATGTTGGTATAAGAAACAGAAAGGTGAGGAAATTTACCCAGCATGGACTTAGAGATACCTTACTTTACATAATTGAAATGCATGATTTGTTTTTGGCCAGGTAATTCATACCCTCTTCCCCGTCTCCATCCCCCATCTGTTAACTCCCTTCCCCTCTCCCTTACTTCTCCTCCTCCTTCCCCCTTCCCCTCCCTTCGCTTCCCTTCCCCCTCCTTTCTGCCATTGCTTCCACAGTGCATGAAAGATGTAATAAAAATAACTTGGCAGAATATTGCCAGGTAAGATTTTACTTAATAAGAAAAGCAAATGACCAATTTAAACATCACTCAACTAGGGACTCCAGAAGATTCTGAATTGTGTTTTTCAGTGCCTATCCATTTAGCTGTTGACACCCATGGAATTCATCATAAAGGCCACGAGTAGCTCAGCCTTAGGATTGCCCGACCTGGTTCAAAAATAAGTCATCACGTGTACATGAAATGATTCAGTAAAGACCTCTCAAGTGGCTGTTATAAACTGAGTTTTATGCAGATGTCACGGATACAAAGGTAGATAGTAAATCGTCCTTGCTCTCTAGGAACTTAGAATCTAGTAGGAGATGTTGGCAAACGAACAAGCAATTTCAGTACAGGCTGAAAAGTGCTTTGCCCAGGGCCCTGACAGCCCTCCTGAAAAAAATACAAAACCACAAAATTTGGTACTGAAGTGACTGTTTAGAGGGGGCCCGAGCAGGTGAGGGCCCCTGAAGCGTCGGTTCCCTTAACTTCAGATGTCTCTGCTGGCGCGTGGGAAGTGTCCAGAGGGTGGAGGAGCTGAGAGGGACGTGTCCCCGCCTCGGGCCTCGGCACCCCTGGAGGAGGTGGGCGCTCCCACCCTGGCTCCAAGGCGCCCGCCATGGGCCTGGCTGCTGTGTGAATTCAGTAGTCACCCCCCTGATTCCGGGTTCCCACAGCTGCTCCCTCTGCTTGCGGGATCCCTGCCCTAGAGCGCGCGCAGCTGCTGCGTGGCTTCCCTGCGGTCCGCTCTCCTCGGGAGGCCTCGCCTGACCACCCCCCTGGCCGCCCCTCTGCCTCCTCTGCCTCTGGACAGACTGCTTTCCTGGGGAGCGCCTGTCTCCACCTTAGGTGCGCGTTTCTCTGTCTCCCCAGCTGGGATGCCAGCTCGGGAGGGTGTCTCTTCTCACCTGTGTCCCAGCACCTGGCAGGGGACTAGGCACCCAGGGGCCCCAGTTAGACATTTGTTAGCTGATAAAGGGGGTTAAAGGGAGTGACGGTCGGAGAGACGGGGGTGGAAATAGTGGTTGGAAGTTTATCCTCCGTGGCTTGTGAAAAGGAAAGTTAGTCTTCCAGACCTCCAAGGATTTTGAGAGGCTAAAAATATATTTGTGTCTGAGCTATGGAATTTTATGGAATTTCTAAATTCCTTGAAAGAAAATTTCCCAGATTCCCATACAAAGACAGGTCTGATTCTGTACTGTAATTAACACCTATAATAAACGTTCTGTTTACTTTCAAATGCCTTTGTTTTGGATCTGCTTGGAAGAGATTTTAAAGTTGAGAAGAAGGAAAGAGGGAAAATGTTCAGTGTGTGTGTGGGAGTATCTTTAAAGAGGTTAAAAGAATCCCATATGAAAGAGATTCTTCCACTAATGATGCATTTGTTAAACTGTTTAAAAATGCTCCTGAACAGAAGCAGCTGTGTGTTGCCAAGGGGAAGTGTATCCCTTGTTCTCGGCTCCCACAGGAGACAACAGTTATCTTGGCTTTAGGGTGGCAGCTTCCAGGGTGGGGTGTGTGTCCTGCTGGGGGCTGTGAGGGGAATCTCATAAAATTCTTTGGGGTGGAAGAGGAGATGGAAACTAAGCTGCATTAGATTTTGCTCTGCAGGTGAGGCAGTCAGGGTCCCCGGGTCACCTGTTGTGTTCTGAGCTGAGGTGTCCTGGCTGAGCTGCGGGACGTCTGACATTGGAGAGAAGTGGGCATATCTGTATAGTTTTTAACTGTGTGTGTGTGTCTGGGGTTGCAGAGTTTACAAATTATATTATCTAGTTCTAACTAAATTAACCTTCACAAAATAGGTAAGTGGCTTACAAATCATAAATTGGCAGTCCTACTAAAAAGTAAAAGTGCAAGCAAACGTCTTCAGGAAAGCGGCAGAATTGATACTGCTTCTGAGCGTGGCCTAAGCCAAGTTCAAAACAGTCGTAACCCAGGTGGATTGGACAGGAGATTGGCCAACCGTGGAAAATAATCAAGACAATTGAAATATGGATTTATAGCTATTATTATAACAAAGTATCATGTCCTAATTGCTGTATTAGTTACTGGTCAGAATACATGCACATAAAATTTATAAACAAGTCCATATGTATCAGGGGATACACACTCAAAAGCTTTTAACCGTTAGGGGTGTCCACTGGAGCATGTTTAGTGCCCACTGGCCAGGGCCTTGCTGTTGAAAGTGTGGCAGCACCTGGGAAACTTTCAGAAATGCGGAATCTCAGGCCCCAACCCAGAGCAGGGTTCCCAGGTGAATTGTGTGCACCTTACAGTTTGGGCAACGTGCTGTAGGGCATATTTTGCAACCTGCTGCTTCTGTGCTCCTGAAATCGGGGAGTGGTCCTCCCACACAAGAAATTATGGAATTAACTGGCTTGCTTTTAAACCCCAGTTCAGTCACTTACAAACTTGCCTTTGGGGAGTTTACTGAACCCCCCCTGACCTGTAAGATAGGGATACCAGCTCCTGCGGCCTGGGGTGTCTGTAAGGGTCACAGGTACGCAGGTCACCAAGGGGAGTGTCGGTAAATGTGGGTCCAGTCTGGCCTCCCTCTGCCTCATTTGTCTGTGGACTGTTGAAGTGGGCAGCACTTCCTGATTTTTCTATTTCCCAGTATGGAGGTCTTCAAAGGTTTTGCTCATGCACCTCCTAAAATAATTAGAAAAAACATACATACACCCAGTCATATTTTTTAAAGTCAACATTGAAAAGTTTTGTCATGAATTTAAAAAGTTGCATAGTAACCTCTAGGTAAGTGTAAATCTTGTCGTTTAAAAATAAAACTGGGTACATCACTTGTTCAGTCTAGCTGACGGAATCTAAGTAGCGGGTGATTTGACACGCTCTGGATGGAGGGTTGGAGGGGGGCAAGGGGGAGAGGCAGAGAGTGTCCCCTTCCTCTGCCTTTGGTGGGTCTCCAGCAGCAGCTGAGCCCCCTCATGGCCCCAGCTCCCACTGGACAGGCCCTTTGTGGTTTCAGCTTCTCCCTGATGACATTGTTCTCTGGCTCTGGTTGTACCAACCTCTTCTTTTGTGCCCCCAGCCCAGGGGTGCTGGTGGCTTCCGGCTCTCATTCATTTCTGGGTTTCCCGTGGGTCTCAGTTGGTTTTTCAGCTTTCCTTATTCTTGTAACCAATTCCCTGCATTATTTTTTTTTCTGTGGTAAATACTTACAGTGGATTTTATTTTCTTGCTTAGATCTTGACCTATATACCAGTCTTTACTGATAAACCAATATTTGGAGTTCTCCTGTTGTTACTAGAAGGTTCTGTACCCAAATCAATGCATCGCAGGAAGATTTGGGATGCTTGAGAGGGCGCTTTTCTTTAAAAAGTGGAAGAAGGGCAGTTGGGAGGAGGAAAGATGTTCCAGGCAGACAATTTGGGGAAAAAGTTCAAATAGAAGATAAGGCTGTGTGAATTGAGTCCCTTAAGACAAGTGCCCTTGAAGAGTCTTCGAGTGCCCAGCTTGAAGATGGCTGCCTTGCACAGTCATGTGGCACGCGGCTGGCACCCTAAACGTTGTTAAGGAAGTATATGCCTGAATACGTACCAGAGTCTCGGAGTGTCCAGAAAACCCTCTGTATCTGTTGTGGGGCCTGACCTCGGGCCGTGTCTATGGAGAGCATGCCCAGCCTGACACGTTACGGCCGGGGTGGGGGGAGCCGGGCATCTACCTGGCCGAGCAGATAGAGCCCCCAGGGGAGCAGGGGAATCGTGGAAACCCGAGCAGTAAACCAGGGCTTCTCTCCTCACTTCACCAGCAACGGCAGCGGGCGGTGCTGATGTGTGCAGCTGTGGGTACCTGCCGCCTCATTCTGGCCCTCTGCTCCTCACCTGGGGACATCTCTCTGACAGATTTGTTTACAGGTTAGCATATTGCACACTTATTGGTTAGTCAACTAAATTGGAAATAGGCTAAGGAGGATTTTAAAAAGAACAAATTTTCATTGGTGATAGGACAGAGAACCTCCAAAAAAGCAAAATAAATATTATTAGCATCTTTGTTTGCTTTTTTGGGCAATGATTTTAAGTTACAGGTATATCCTGAATGTCAGTCTGCATTAAAATTGAGTTAGAGGTGTGGAGCTTAAATACCAAAATGATAATGATAATACAGTAAGTAAAGGATGCTCCTGTAGAGAGGGGCAGCTGTCATCTGTGGGGTGCGGGTCTGGCCAGGCACTGTGCTGTGTGAGGTGCTTTCACTTACTTCATTTTGCCGTGGACCTATGAGGTGGATATTGTTCTTGAGTCCATTTTACAGATGGAGAAGCTAGGCAGAGAGGCTTGCCCAGAGGCACAACTGAAATCAAAGAGGCATTCAGGCTGCAGGAGGGAAGTGCGTAAACACTCCCTTGAGCCGCTCAGCAGCTGAGAATAGCACCTGGCCCTCTAAGGCGGTGCAGCTCTTCCCGAATGGGTGGTCACCCCTCTGCTTGGCTTACCTGGGAAGGGGGGACCTTGGCTTTGAGCATATTGAGATGATGTTTAATTTAATTTATTAGAGAAATTAATACTGTTTCAATGAGCCACCCTGGATATAGAATGGGTGGTTTCTTACTGAGGATGTTGGACCCTCTGAGAAAATGAGTGAAGAAGGTAGCTCTGGAAGACACTGACAAGTATTCTTGCACTTGGAAATCTGACCTTCCAATGAATGATTCTTCTTTTTAAAAACCCAAAAGATTAAAGTCATAGTCCATAGCTTTCTGGAGAGACTAAAGATCAGACAACTGTTTTTTGGAAGAAGTCAAGTGGGAAATGGAGAAGAGCCCCAGATGAGATCAAAGTTATCTCTTGAAAGAGAAGCTAAAGACAGCAAAGATGTGGAGTGGGGAAACCAAGGAGGGAGAGGGCTTCAAAGTAGTATCAGGAGGAAGCAATACTAAGGAACAAGCTGCCTTTGGGAAAAGGGGGATATAAATGATGGTTTTCAAAAGTCAAACTACAGAACTACCTTTTTTCAAGTTTTTTAAAGAAATTTTTTGGTAAATAAAGAAGGGAATGAAAGTACACTTGATAAAAAATAGTGAAGGACTTGTTAGTGGAACTTTGATGATTAGTATGTAAAAAAATTCTTAGAGAATCAGAGAACACAAAAAAATCAAGTCAGGGGAGATACCCAGTTAAGTTTGTTTGCTCCAGTGTTCTGTACAGAATCTAACATTACTGTTTCACTTTGGTATTTCTGGTATTACTTGTAACTTGTCCATCCATCCGCCCACCTGTCCATCCACCTGTCGACTCACCCACCCACTTACACACCCATCTCCATCTACCTATCCACGCACCCATCTGCCCACACACCCATCTGCCCATCCACCCACCCATCTACCCATCTACACCCTCACCTATCCCCCCCACCCATCTGTTCATGCCACAAATACTTTGGAGCCCCAGCTGTGTGCCAGGTCCTGCATTGGGCCTAAGGGCACACTGATGGACAGAGCCACACGTGGCCCCTGCTGTGATAAGTCGCCTTGGAAAGCACAGACAGCGGCACTGGTGCTGAGTGCTAGGAAGGCAAGCTCTGTGGTGCTCTGAGCAGGTAACGGAGGGATCTGAGTGAGGTGTGTCCTTTCCC
>PVKY010012052.1:0-11714 GCA_004027775.1 Bradypus variegatus | reverse complement strand
GAGCTCCTTGAGAAATATGCCTTATTTGCATAGGGGTTTGCTCTGCAAAATTCCCCTCCCCCAAAAATACAGAGCTATCAACAGTGGCTACAATGGGTCTGGTTAGCCAATGACGGGTAAGATCTGTCAAGAGCCATTCAACCTAAGACAGGATGAGAGTCCATAGCTGGCACTCACCCAATGACGGGTAAGGATGGCTCCCATACAGACAACCTAAGACAGGCACAGCCCTGCAAAGCCACAAACAACTTGGGGAATAAGGCCTCTATTTCCCCCAGCAGGTTAATGCCAAAGGAATGCTCAATCAGCATCCTTCCTCCGTCCTTTTGAAAAACAAAGGGAGGAGATGTTGGGGACGATTAAGGTAGCAGGTATGAAGTTCTTTGTGCAACATGGCTACCAGGGCTAATGCAACAACAGCTTAGTTTTCCCCAGCCTTCTTCAAGGAAGTTAGTTCGCACCAAAAGAGTAGTTCACGCCCAAAGTGCTAACCTCACATCTGCCCACCACCCCAGTAACAGCAGCCACCAATCCTAAGCTGCCACCTATAGTCACCCGATAGTCACACGACCTTACCAGGCAACCCCTCTTCCCCTAAAGTATATATGCTCTACCCCTTCAATAAAATTTTGCAGCTTGATCAGAATCCTGTCTTGCTGTCGTTTCTTGCGCCTCCTTGTCCCATACCATTCTATCCTCACGGTATCGGAGCTCTCGTTGAACGTCCCGCGGGTCGGGACATTTTTCCTTGAACACATATTCTTTGAAAGCTAAAAGAGCTAAGCATTAACATATAGACCACATATAAAGTTTTGATTTTAATTACAAAAATTACAGAAGAGTAGAATGAATTTAATAACAATTATTCTGCTATACATATAGTATAAGTGAGTATAAAATTGACAATATTTCCCCAGTTGTTATTCAGATTCAATACAATAGTATATAAAATCTCAAAATGAGGTATCTGATGAAAGTTTACAAGGGATTAAATTTTGTATTGAAAAATAAGTAGACAATAACATCAAGGAATATACTGGAGAAAAGAGGCAATTGTGGAAGCTGATATTCCGATCTTAAAAACATAATACAAAAACCACACTTGTAAAAACTGTTCAGAGCAGTCTTTGCAACAGCCTCCCAAGATGGTGCACATTCTCAGAAGTTTCCCAATTCTCTCTCCCACCCCTAGAATATCTAATTCCCGGGGTCTTGCCCTTTGCAAGGAAATGGATAATTAATTCACGTTAATTTTTATGTGTTCTCTCAAGCATGTGAGAAATTAATAATTGCTCATTAATAGATTAACTGCTAAAATACCTTTTTTTGTCACCTAAGATACTTTCATTTTTAATATCACAATATTTTAATCACATCAGTAGCTAGAAATCTATTCTGATAGACAGGGTTTCTCATTCTATAATTTTTATGTGACTAAAACATTAACTTTTATTATAATAGAACTGTTATAGATGAATGTGTCATCTATCTGCTGGTACCTGGGCTTTCTATTATTGAACAATAAAAATTTACTATCACAGGCAATGTTGGACTGGAACAAGTCTCTGGCTTGCACAAAGTTACTCATGGCAAACATCTCAGAAAGTGTGTTCTCTGCAGACAGTTCACTCCCAAGAGGAATTTAAAAAGCCAGCATCTAGATTATGCATGCTCAGTTTCTTATTCCAAACTCACTGTATTAGTTTCCTAGGACCACCATAATAAAGTACCATAAACTGGTGACTTAAAACAAGAGAAATTTATTTTCTCATGATACTGGAGGCTAGAAGTCCGAAAGGTTTCAGCAGGGCCAAACTCTTTCCAAAGATTGTAGGGAAGAACTCTTCCTTTCTACTTCCTGGCTTCTTGTGTCCTGAGGTACTCCTGGGATTGTGGCAGCAGAATTCCAATCTCTGCTTCCATCCTCACACAGGCATCTTCTCCCTGTGTTTCTCAATCTTTCTTTGATGTTCTTCTTTGTGTCTCTTCTCCTCTTCTGAGGAGACCAGCCATATTGGATTAAGGGCCCACCCTACTCCAGTATGACCTCATCTTAACTAATTACTTAGGCAACAACCCTATTTCCAAATAAGGTCACATTCTGAAGTATTGGGGGTTAGGTCTTCAACTATCTTTTTCAGGAACATAATTTACCTCACTCATCAATCAAATAAGATACTTCATGTATTCTGGGGCAGAGTGTATGTGTGACATCTTCCTTTCTAATTCAGATGCCTTGTATTTCTTCCTCTTGCCTGATTGCTTTGGCTAGAGCTTTCAGTACAAATATTGAATAGTGGTGGTGATAGTGGGCATCTTTGTCTTTTTCCTGATCTTAGGGAGAAAGCTTTCAGTCTTCCTTCCTGTGATTTTTTCATAAATGTCCTTTACCATGTTGAGAAAGTTCCCTTCTATTCCTAGTTTTCTGAGTATTTTTATCATGAAATGATGTGGGATTTTGTCAAATGCCTTTTCTGCATGAATTGACATGGTCTTGTGGTATTTTCTTCATTCTATTTACATGGTGTATTACATTGATTGATTTACCCATGTTGAACTATCCTTGCATTCCTGGAATAAATCCCACTTGGTCATGGTGTATAATCCTTTTAATATACTGTTCTATTCAGTTTGCCAGTATTTTGTTGAGGATTTTTACATCTATATTCATAAGGGATATTGATCTGTAATTTTCTTTTCTTGTGTTGTCTTCATCTGGCTTTGGTATCAGGGTAATTCTGGTTTCATAGAATGATTTAGGAAGTAATCCCTCCTCTTCCATTTTTTGGAAGAGTTTGAGAAGGACTGGTGTTAAATCCTCTTTAAATGTTTGACAGAATTCAGAAGTGAAAACACCCACTCCTTGACTTTTCTTTGTTGGGAAGTTTTTAATTACTGAGTCAATCTCTTTACTTTTCATAGGCGTGTTGAGATTTTCTATTTATTCTTGCATCAGATTAGGTAATTTGTACATTTCTGGGAGTTTGTCTATTTCATCTAGGTTTTCTAATTTGTTGGCATAGTATCCTCTTATAATACTTTTTAGTTCTGTAAGGTTGGTAGTAATGTCCCCTCTTCCATTCCTGATTTTAGTTAATGTATTCTTTCCTCCCCTGTCTCTTTGCCAGTCTGGCTAAAGGTTTGTCAAGTTTATTGATCTTTTCAAAATGCCAACTTCTAGTGTTGTTGATTCTATCTTTTCTTAATTCTCTATTTATCTCTGCTCTAATCTTTACTATCGCCTTCCTTCCACTAACTTTGAGTTACCTCTTTCTGTTCTAGTTTCTTTAGGTTTGAAGTTAGATTACAGATTTTTAATCTTTCTTCTTTTTTAATGTAGGCATTTTGAACCTCAGTTTCCCTCCAAGCACTGCCTTTGCTGCATCCCTTAAGCTTAGGTATTTTTGTGTTTTTATCTTCATACATCTTAAGATACTTCCTAATTTCCCTTGTGATTTCTTCTTTGACCCATTGGTTGTTAAATAGTGTGTTGTTCAATTCTACCACTTTTAAATAGCCTTTTCCTTCATTCAACACTTGCCCTTACTGAAGTATTTTAACTGTTTCCTGGAGACTTGAGAAAGATATTTCTGCCAGTTCTTGCTGTTTGGTCAAAGCTTCTGTGGGGGAACTGGAGTTCTGAAGCACGTTACTCTGACATCTTTATTGGGGTAGGGCGTCCATCTCTCTTTTTAAACCTCACTAAATATTATTAATAATTGGCTTTCAGTCAAAGTCCATTTATATTTACCTCCTTTTTTTGCTTTTAATTCTTTTCTATATATTAAAGAATGCACCTGGGATTGCTAACTTTCTGCTTAAGCATCTCCTTTAGAATTCTCTTTATTGAGGGTCAGTTGGTAATGAAATCTTCAGTTATTAGTGTGAAAGTGCCTTTATTTCACTCTCATTCAATAAATATATTTTCACTAGATATAAAATTATAGGTTCACAGTTATTTCCTTCTCTCATATTGAAGATATTAATGGCCTTGAATGGTGCCATTGAGAAGACAGCTGAGTGTAATTATCAATACTTTGAAAGTGATCTGCCCTTTTTCCTTGGTTGATCTTAAGATTTTCTCTTTGTCCTACGATATAGCCATTGAGTTTTAAATTTAGGGTATTACATTTATTTCTAGTTCTATTTTTCAAATGGAATAGATCATTTTTTTATAGTTTAATGTTTCCCTGCATATATTTTCAAGTTTCAATTTTATTTCTTTAAACATGCTAAGTATATCTGCTTCAAAATGTTATCTGAAAATTCCACTTTTTGAAATGTGTACGTTCTTTTTCCATTACTTCTTATTTTTCCTGATTCTCATTCATATTGTCCCCTTGTGTTCTAGTTTGCTAATGCTGCTGGGAATGCAAAACACCAAAAATGGATTGGCTTTTTATAAAGGGGGTTTATTTGGTTATACAGTTACAGTCTTAAGGCCATAAAGTGCCCAAGGTAAGTCATCAACAAATGGGTACCTTCACTGGAGGATGGCCAATGGTGTCCAGAAAACCTCTGTTAGCTGGGAAGGCATGTGGCTGGCGTCTGCTCCAAGTTCTGGTTTCAAAATAGCTTTCTCCCAGGACGTTCCTCTCTAGGCCACAGCTCCTCTTCAAAATGTCACTCTCAGTTGCTCTTGGGACATTTGTCCTCTCTTAGCTTCTCTGGAGCAAGAGTCTGCTTTCAACAGCTGTCTTAAAATGGTCTCTCATCTGTAGCTTCTGCGCATTCTTCAAAGTGTCCCTTTTGGCTGTAGCTCCTCTTCAAAATGTCACTCTCAGCTGCACTGAGTTCCTTCTGTTTGTCAGCTCATTTATATGGCTCCAGTGGCTTAATTTAGAACCACCCTGAATGGGTGCGGTAACACCTCCATGGAAATTATCCAATCAGAGTCATCACCCACAGTTAGGTGGGGTGCATCTCCACGGAAACGTTCAAAGAATTACAATCTAATCAACATTGATACGTCTGCCCACACAGGCTTACATCAAAGACAATGGCATTTTGGGGGACATAATACATTCAAAATGGCACACCTTGCTTTGAGTGTCTGGTTATCTCTGATTCCCTGCTTTTCATTGCCATTTCTTACTTTTATTGGTTTCCAAGGACTAAGATGGATATGCCCTCTTCCAGTCACCATTTATGTTTCCTTCTGAGAA
This sequence comes from Bradypus variegatus, assembly GCA_004027775.1. Classification (NCBI taxonomy): domain Eukaryota; kingdom Metazoa; phylum Chordata; class Mammalia; order Pilosa; family Bradypodidae; genus Bradypus; species Bradypus variegatus. The sequence goes on along the minus strand of PVKY010012052.1, from coordinate 6,549 downwards.
TGTTAGAACCGTTAATAGTTGCAACTACCTCAAACCAATTTCATAGTTTGCTGTTCTTTGGGCTCTGAGTTCTTGATCATGTGTACCAAAGTGAAAACCTATGCAGGGGCTAGGTTGTGGTCCAAAATTCTCTGGAAGTTTTCTTTTTTCTTTTATTTTTGTTCTTTGGCTGTCGTCCTTCCCAAGGCAGATTTTTCTAAACCTGCTTAGGTTGGGGTAAAGGGTGGATTTAGAGATGACTGACCCTTACCCTGCATGTGATTGCCTTTGGAATCCCAGCTTTATGTTAGGAGTATCTCCTCTAAGGTCTTAGTTGGATGCTGGGTTTTTACTTCTGTTCTTCTTGTCCTGTATGGCTGTAGAACTGAAACCCCAGTGTGGATATAGCAAATGACCTCAGGGAATAAACATCTTTCATGATCTTATAACTGCTTCTCTCCAAAATGATCTTATTCTGCTTATAACTGTCATTACAGATGTTCATCCAAAAATCTAAAAATTTGGAGTTCCCATTATCTTTTCAGATTTTAATACTTTAAAGTTATTTTTACAATATGTAAAAATATGTTAAATAGCACTTTTCATTGTTTTTCACTAGAGAGTTAATATGACTAATCCAGTCCACTGTTTCTGGAAACCAGAAGTCTTTATTTAACTTCAAACTATTTCTTTTTTTATTTTTATTTTTTCTTTTATTATTTTTAATCATAATTTGATTGTTTACCTAGTGCTTAGTGGATAGTGTTTTCAGGGAACTTCCCAGAGCCTGGGGATCTGGGCTGTGGTGACCAAATGTGCAGGGGGCTTCACTGGAGTTGGGAGGCCAAGGGCTTTCCCTGGGCCCTTCTGCTGATAGGGAAGGAGGAGAGGCTGAGAGCATCACCACTTCTTAATTAAGGTAGGGCTTTCTCCTTTCTGTCCTTGTTCCACGCCCTGTTACTTATCATCTTCATCCTCCTCCGGGACAAAAATGTCATGCTCTTCAAGCAGAGCTGCAAAATTCTTGCTGATGACTGTCCCGACTTAGAGGAAGGGGATCACCATAGAAAACACATGGAGAAGGCCAAAAGACATTTTCACCGGTTTGGGCAAAACGGTGCTGCTGGGGGTAATGATGACTGACCTCAATGTGTACCAGGCTCCTCCCTGAGGTACCGTGCACCGCACCGCAGAGACAAGCCACCTTTTTGCAAGTGCGGCCGGCTCCCAGGAGGTGCAGACAGGATACCGGCCAGTGAGGCGCTCCGGATGCCGTCGCCCAGCTCCGCCCCTAGCCCAGTGGTGGGCCCCTCAGAGTGGCCTTGGGGATGCCCTCAGGCAGAACTCAAACTATTTCTTATGTGTTACTTTTAATAAAATAAAAATTAAGGAAAAGTAAATAAACATAAGCAGATAATTGAAACATGAAGAATGTAGAAAAAGAGCTGTGTATGAGATGGATACTGTTCTGGTTTGTATATAATATGTTCCCCAGAAAATCCATATTCTTTAATGCAATCTTGGGGGGGGGATTGATTAATCTTTTTGATTAGGGTGCAACCTCTTGATTGGATGTTTCCATGGAGATTTGACCCTGCCCATTCAGAGTGGGTCTTGATGTAATCACTGGAGTCCTACAAAAGAGCTCACAAACCGAAGGAGCACAGAGCAGCTGAGAGAGACATTTTGGAGTGAAGCTAAGAGCTGACGCTGATGCTTAGAGGTTCCTGGAGATGCAGACAGAGGACATTTGGAGATGTTACACTAAGAGAAGCTAAGAGAAGACCCCCAGATGTTTAAAGAGAAACATCCTGGGAGAAAGGACTAAAAACACACAGGAGCTGCGAGAGGAGCTGGAACAAAACCTGGGACCAGCAGACCCAAGCCATGTGGGTTCCCAGCTAACAGCGGTTTTCTGGATGCCATTGGCCATTCTTCAGTGAAGGTATCATCTTGTTGATGCCTTAGTTTGGGCACTTTTATGGCCTTAGAACTCTAAATTTGTAACTTAATAAATCCCCTTTATAAAAAGCCAATCCATTTCTCCTATTTTGCATAACGGCAGCATTAGCAAACCAGAACACATACATATTGGGGAACATGACTAACTCTGTCTGGAGTGTTAGGTAAAATTTCACAGAGGAGAAGATAACTGAGCAGAGCTTTGAATGATTAGAAGAAAATTCCAGTCAAAGGGAAGAGTGTGGACACTTTAATCAGAGGAAACAGCATGTGCAGAAACAGTTGAGTGAGAGAGCATGGCACTTTCAGGGAGGTTATGCAAAAAGGCTTATCCCTGCATAGGCGATAGCCAATAGTGACAAGCTGTGGACCCTCCAGTACTGAGAACCCTTCTTACTTCACTCTTGACCTTTGCGCTATTAAAGTCATTCCCTCCTGATTGTTAAATTCATTCTTGGATTCATCTCAAATTTCAGCCCAATCTCTGTTCTCCAGATTTGATGGGAAGGCTTATTTCCCCTGGATTAACCCTGAAAACTCTCAATGATGTTCACTCACCTTCTGACTCTTTGTGATCCTGATCATTCCCTTGGTTGCTTTTCAAACTAAAACTAAAGCTCTGGTGCCAACCAATGTGACTTACTTGGCTCCTCCTCTGACGATTGATGGTGCTACTCACCAAGACATGAAAGAGAGAAGAAGCAGGTTTGTGAGAGACAAGTTATGTTTGAAGCATGCAGCATTTGAGATATGAGAGTAGCAGGAGGTTGTTAATTCATAAATCCAGAACTCAGAAGAACATTTAGAACTAGAGGTAAAGCTTTAGGACTGCTTAACATATAAGTGGTAGCTGAAACCTTGGGAAAGGATGAAGTTGCTTTGATAGATCATGTAGAAGGACAAGATCAATGATCCAAGAATGAACTAAAATTTATGAGTGGTTAGGCAAAGAGTTGTGAAATGAATATGGTCAATAATGCAAAAGTTCTAAGTTGCTACTTCAGTTTTCTCTGTATTATGGGCTGAAGGAGTTGATGCAGTTTCTAAAAATGACTAACATTGCCAGGAGAAGAGCTTGGGCTCTGTGAGAATTCAGTTAAACAGCTATTAAAATATATTCCCCTACTTGAATAAATGCTGTTTTAAAAAGTAAAAAGCATCGTTTTATAGGTCTCCAGATCCTAGTTAATTTTTATTGCTCTTTTTTTAAATAGTTCATGGAATTCAGATAATAGAAGTTTGGACAGCGTAGTCACTGAATGGCTTACCACTACATTTCCTAAGCTGCTGCATGACCTCTCTCTATCTCTCTTTTAGAAGTTTATTTCTTTCTCAAGTGGAAGTCCAGAGCCAGGCAATACAGGGTGGATATAATGCTCCACGACTCTGGTCCAAGGCAACTTTCGTCTTATTGATCCTGCATGTAAGGTTGTTAAATCAGCTCCAGCTCCAGCCACATTCCCACATTGTGGTTGTCAGGAAGGAAGAAATTGATAAAGAAGGAGGATTGCTTCCAATAGCTGTCATTTAAGGAGGGTTCCCAGGAGCCACCACTCAACTCTTACACTCACATCTTCTTAGAAAGAATAAACAAGGGAGGCTGGAAAAGTAGATGTTATTTAGGGCAGCCATTTGCCCAGCCTAATTAGGGATTCTATTGTAGAAGGAGACAGTAGGTGCTGGAGAACAGGTACCAATTTCTGTCACAACCAAATAGGAAATGGGGTGTGGGAAGCAAGTTTAGTTAAGAGAAAATAAAAGTTGAGAATAATGTAGCTGTGGGCATTCAACGAGAAATACCAAGGAACCTTTGCAGACATATCTCTAGAGTTTAGGAGAGATATGTAAAGTCATAGATAGTGGGTTTCCACTCCTTTCCTCCTTCCTCCAATTGCCCTGAAAATGGGCTGTTAGGCTCTGAACATTGTGCATGGCACTCTTTTAAGTGAATATGGAAAAGTGAACACCGCTTGTGCTGGTTTGGATGTATTATATCCCATGTTCTTTAATGCAATCTTGTGGGGGCAGGTGTGTTAATGTTGATTAGGTTGGAATGTTTGGATAAGATTATTTCCTTGGAGTGTGGCCCCACCAATTCATCCATCCAAGTTTACTGGAGGACTTTCAAAAGAGCCATACATGCCCAGATGCTCGCTGCAGCTTAGAGAAACATTTTGGAGATGGGTGTTGAAAGCTGATGCTGACATTTTGGAGGACACCATTTTGAAATGCAACCTGGGAGCAAGCAGACACCAGCCACATATCTTCCCAGCTAACAGAGGTGTTCCAGATGCCAATGGCCTATTGTTGATTCCTTATCTTGGACACTTCATGGCCTTAAGACTGTAACTTTGTAACCAAATAAACCCCCTTTACAAAAGTATACTGGTTTGTATATATTATGTCCCCCAGAAAAAGCCATATTCTTTAATGCAATCTTGTGGGGGCACATGTATTAGTGTTGATTAGGTTGGACTCTTTGGATTAGGCTGTTTCCATGGAGATGTGACCCATCCAACTGTGAGTGGCTCCTTTGAGTAGGGTGTGACCTCCTGATTGAATGTTTCAATGCAAATATGGCCCACCCATTCAGGGTGGTCTTGATTAGTTCACTGGAGTCCTATATATAAAGAGCTCACAAACAGAGGGACCTCAGAGCAATTGAGAGTGACATTTTGAAGAAGAGCTGCAGCTAAGAGAGGACACAACACCCCAAGAGCAACAGTTTGGAGAACACCATTTGAAACACAACCTGGGAGCAAACAGACGCTAGCCATGTGCCTTCCAAGCTAACAGAGGTTTTCCGGATGCCAGTGACCTTCCTTCAGTGAAGGTACCCTATTGTTGATGTCTTACCTCGGACAATTTATGGCCTTAAGACTGTAACTTTGCAACCAAATAAACACCCTTTATAAAAACCAGTCCATTTCTGGTGTTTTGCAAAATGGCAGCATTAGCAAACTGAACACTGCTATACAATCAGAGACTCTTAAGCTGGAAGGACCCTTAGAGATTTTCTGAACTAACCAATCAATTTACCAAAAAAGAATGTAAGAATTACCAAAGTTAACTTATTTGCCCAAAGTTAAACATGCAATGTTAAATAGCAGAACTTCAACTATAATTTGCCCTCTTAATCCCAGGCCATTGCCTAAGTAGTAGCTACTAGTAACAGAAAAGCTCAATAACAACAAACAACGGTGATATATGTCTAACCCAACAGGAAATCCAGAAGTAGGCACAGTGGCTGGTATTGTACTTCAACAATGTCAGCAGGAAACAGATCTTCCCATGGTTCCATTCTGCCATCCTCAGCACATGAGCCCCATCTCCCCTGCCTCCCACCATGGTTGTCATCTCATGGTGGCAAAATGTCCACTGCATCTTCAGGCCTCATTTTAGTTGTGCAACTGTGTCTGGAACAAGAAAAAAAGGGTGAAGGAATCAAGTATGAAGGGAAAAAGGAACTTTTTTCCAGTGAGACTTTGACTTTTTTTTCAGAAAGGAGAGCCTTAGTCAGAGATGACCATCTATATCTGGTTGGCCAGAACTGTGCCATTTGGTCACTCTTTGCTGCAAAAACAAGTGAAAAATTGTAGTTTTCCAGATTCTGTAAAAGAGGAAAACAAGGGGCAAGGGTCTACAAATGCCATTTGAATTGCCAATCCCTTGTTTCTGGCCCACCAGTGCTTTTCTTGTGTTACCACTTTCAAATTAAAATGTTTAATATTTATGCTATTATTGATATTAACATTAGAACATAATTAATCTCTATTTTAATATGTTAATGTTGAAACTTACAAATTTGTACAGAAGGCTTTCATAAGTATTTTAACCAATGGTTGAAATCTAACACCTTGTAGCCACTATCTAAAATAAGAAAAAGAACATTACAGAGGGGCAGGACAAGATGACAGTGCAGGGAGGTGTGGAATTTAGTTAGCCCTCTAGAGAAACTAATAAGTAGCCAGGAACAACCAGTAAATAGTCTGGAACAACTGGTTGGGCAACATCCATGACTGGACACACATGGTACACCAGTCTGGAATGGATGGAATGGCTGAGATCACTGCATAGAACTGTAAGTAAAAGCCTGCACTGTGGAGGCTGATGTCCCTCCCCCACTGGCCCAACAGGCTGAGTTGGAACACTTCCCTATGGGGGAAAAAAATCTCTACTAGGAGCAAGGGAAGGTAGCTCAACCAAGCTTCAATTGCAGTTTTAATTAGCAAGTTTGTACTACTGAATACAAGCTATGGGCACAGATAAACCCAGAGCAAGCAGGAAAGGAGTTCAAAATGGAGGACACCATTTTGAAATGCAACCTGGGAGCAAGCAGACACCAGCCACATATCTTCCCAGCTAACAGAGGTGTTCCAGATGCTTTTGGAGTCAGCTGAGCTCAGAATATTGGAAAAGGGCTGTGTCCCAAGAAAATGGGCCATAGAAGTGGGTACCAACTCCAGCTTTTTACTAGCAAAACTGTGGGGCTGGGGACAGCCCTGAAAAGGGGAATTCCTTCTTTTTTCTTTTTTTTTCTCTCGTTCTAAGTAGCTCATTAGAGAAAGCCTCAGGCATTTTCAGTTGTCAGTGCTGACACAGGCAAGG
>PVKY010012050.1:0-11708 GCA_004027775.1 Bradypus variegatus | reverse complement strand
TGTAAGGAGTAAAAAGTGAAGTTACATACCAAAAAATGCAATATAAGAGTACTGGAATTTATAATTATCTACATGGTTCCCTTTACTGGACAACTTTATTTCTTGACACTACTTTGATCCTCTGTCTAGTGCACTTCCTTTCAGTCTGAAGAAGTCCCTCTAGTATTGCTGGTAGAGCAGGCTAGTGGCGATAAACCCTCTCAGCTTTTGTTTATCTGGGAATGTCTTACTCTTTTCCTTATTTTTGAAAGACAGTCTTACCAGATATAAAATTCTTGGTTAGCAATTATTTTTTCTTTTTCTGCACTTTCAATATTACATCCTTTTGTTTCTTGTTTTTTTTTTTTAATGAGAAATTAGCACTAATCTTATTGAGACCCCTGTATAAATAACATGTTGCTTTCCTCTTGCAGTTTTCAGAAGTCTCTCCTGGTCCTTGGCATTTGACAGTTTGACTACTATGTGTCTGGGCATAATTCTCTTCTAGGTTATCTTGTTTGGGTTTTATTGGGCTTCCTTAATGTGCAGATTCATGTCTTTCATTAAATTTGTCATGTTTGCTCCCATTATTTATCTGAATTTTCCTTCCACCTTTTCTCTGTTTTCCTTCTGGGTCTTCCACAATGTGTGTATTGGTATATTGATAATGCCCCACAGGTCTTAGGCTCTTTTTACTTTTTGAATTTTTATTTCTTTCTGCATCTTGGCCTGAATCACTTCTGTGTTTTGTCATTTCAAGTTCATGACTCTTCTGTCAGCTCTAATATGCTGTTTAATCCCTCTAGGAAAATTTTCATTTCAGTTATTTGGGTCTTTAACCCCAGTATTTCTGCTTGTTCTTTTTAAAAATTTCTGTCTCTTTATTGAGATTTGCTTATTGTTCACTCATTGTTTTCCTAATATCCTTTAGTTATTTCTCCATGTTTTACTTTTTCTCTTTGAACATATTGAAAATCATTTTTTAAAATATTTGTCCATTATGTCCAAAGTCTGGTCTTCTTTGTTGATGTTTTCTGGATTTTTATCTTATTCCTTTGGATGAGTTATCATTTCCTATTTTTTTGTTTTTCTTGTAATCTTTTGTGAAACATTATACATTTTTATATTTTAATGTATTGGCTCTGGAAGTTAGTTCCTGAGCTGTCTGTTCCCTAAGTTTTTATCCAGCTAGTGATATGACAGAGATTTCTTTGAGCATGAAGAGCTAACAAAGACAAATAAACCAATGCAAAAAACATCTTTCACACTCTTTGTGAATTGGCTTTTTCAGAAAGTTAGCCCGAGGTGAAAGGGAACCATAGGATCCTCTCCATATTTTCTAAGCCTGGGTATTGCCCTCGGCTTGTAGTCACTCATGGTCTTAGGAATCCCCCATTTACAGGAATCCAAATGTCCCCTCTACTCCTTATGAAATACTTTCCTCCTTCTTGGGTGTTTTATTGTATGTGTTAAAGCAGGTAATACTTGCCCCAGACCACTTTGAGTTAATTGTTTCTTATGTTGATTTAGCCGTGAGCAAGTTGCAAGTTTGGAAGGGTGAGTTAGAGAGGAGATTCCTAATTCATTTTTTCAGACTAAAACTGGATAGATTGGCACTGAACAGGCACCACAGTATGCACATAGTTTGTCCTGTGGAGCAGGGCCAGGAACCCATAACGGGAGCACAGGCTGGCTCCACAGGGTGCCATGAAAGGTGGGGGGTGGGGGGTGGAGGGTGCAGAAAGGACACCACAAGATTCTCCTACCATTTTTAAAGGTGGGGTTTTTTGATTCAGCACAGTTACTGCAAACCTTTACCTGTTTTCTGGAGTTTTGAGGAAAATGGCTTTTCCAGTTTTTGGTAATTGTTCAAAGGTTTAGAGGGGGAATGTCATTGTAGGGTGTCTTGTGCTGTCATCTTGGTCGACCAGAGCACTGCAACTTTTTTTTTTTTTAAAGCCACTATTATGTATATGTTTGGGTCAGTTCAAATGATTAACAACAAATTAGGAATAGAAGGAACACTAAGTTTATTTATTCGTTCTCTGACAGTAACGCTAGATGATAAAGATTCTTGAATTACAACAAGGATCCCTGTAGCCGACAAAGGCATTAATTATAAGGAAATGGCAATTTACATTATTTATAAGGAAGCTATTCACATTATTTAGCCCTGTCAGACACAATTGTTGCAGCGTTCCATTCTTTCATTAGAGTGGAAAGAATAAAGCAAAGTGACAAGAAAATAGAAAAGTGTTATAATAGCTGCATCTCATTACAAGGAAGATAGCACCTCTAAAATGTAAAAAATGCCTCAAATATAATTTAAACTGTACAAAATGGAAACTTCTATCTTATCATGATGATGATTCAGGATGTATTACCCATTTAATTATTCAGACAAGCTTCCAAAAACTATTGAAAGGTAAGAATTACTAACTTTAGCATGTGCAAGGAGGAAAATGACTAAAATGAATGTTTCATAATTCAAGTATTTGAATTTAATTAGTTACATTGTCATCTACCAGTTGACTTTGAAATGTAAGTATCTGCCCTGTGAGAAAGGTTGTTTTTGAAAGCATCCAGATCAGGGGAAAGGACTTTTTCTGTTTTATTTTTATTTTCTTTCTTCCTCTCTGACCATTTTCATTTAATTTTATCCTGCTGTTTCACTTTCATCAATATCATAGAAAGTACTCAACTGCAAATTATTCCAGCTGTTGATCTGAAGTGCATAAGTCTGCAATGTGAGAACAAAGAAAAAATGAGAAGAGAAAGAATTCACAACACTGATTTTTTTAAAAGTCTTTTAATATTTTCTATATATGCCCCAAGGATGATTTATTTCCTTAGGTCTAAATTCTTTAATGTTTTTAAAATTTTTCATGGCCCACTTAGAGTCAAGATACAATCTTTGTTGATTAAAGGATGATTTCTACATCATGATGGAAGAATTGAACTCTCTTAGTGAGGTACCACAATACCTCAAGGAAGGTTCTCTGGCCATAATTCCCTGCCCTGATGAGTAAAATCACCATCATCTCCCTTCAGAGGATATTAGAGTACTGTACCCATGGTGTATTAGGCCAGTCTCAGAAATTAGCACAGGTCCACAGAGCCTGCAAGAAATTAGGTCAGATCTGAAAGAAATCAGATAATTGTCCAGTAATTTTCTTAATCTTAAATGGGAAATTGGGCTTCACAGGGTGTTAGTTTCACTGTCTTTATTTTTTAGTATGATAGACCTGGTAGCAGTTTTCGGGGTTAAAGACCTATTTTTCTAAGCCATCAAATATTTCTGGTCCTCCTCTTAGATGATTTTTGGCATGACATAATCTGAAAAGAAAACGGAGTCCCTGTTAGTCAGAAACCCATACTTTCAATTAACAAACACAACTCTTATTGCTGCCCAGAATATGCATGGAAAGAACTTCCCTTGCTCCCAAGTATTTTCCCTGGAAGCGTGCTGTTTCCCCATCAGAAGCAAAGTTCCCTAAAATCCTTGTTTAATATCTGTTTAAACTGGAAAAAATATTTTGAAAATCAGCACTTCAAGCTGTTAGCATGCATTTGTGTCCAATGGACAAGGTTGAGTATTAGTTTATAATGTAGTGATAATCAGGATAAGACTGAAATGCAACTAAATATATATAATGTAATCATAATTATTAGGCACAGACACCATTTCTATAGTTACAGACCTCAAGGTACAAACAAATGGAAAGGAATGGATCAGTTGCATGTACTTGATTCTTAAACGGCTTGTCAGATCTTTTCCTCTTTCAATGGTATTAACAAGAGTCATTAAGTGATCAATGTAGCCTATGCATTTTGAGCACAGACTTTGGAGTTGGAAGGCTAAGACCCCTGACCTTGGTCACATCACTGAACTTTCATAAGCTTTGTTTTCTTTTTCTTTTTTTTTTCTTTTCCTTTTTTGTGAATTGGAGATACTAATAGTATTCTAAGTAGTAAAGCTGTTTTGATAATTAAGTGATATTATAGGCTTCAAATGCTTAGAACTATTTCTGGCACTTATTAATGATGATGATGATGAAGTGGTCAAAATGGAGAAAGGGTGTGTCTGGATTTGTGATCTTCAATTTTTGGCTCTAATAATCACTGGGTCTCTGTTCAGAACCTTTTGTTTATTCTCATTTCATACATTGTTGGCAGTGGGCTAGAAGGCAAATAATCTCAGGAGCTTCTTTCCTTTCCGGACCCGGGTCTTTCCTCCTCTGCCCGACAGGGGTCGTTGTGTTTCCGGGAAGGTGGGCTGGATGCCTGGTTGCCCAGAGACCGTCACTAGGCAACCGCGTGTACACACATTCCAGGCTCCGCGAGGGTCGCGTCAATATGGCCGCGCAGGGCGGCTTGTCCACCCCTCTTTCCAATGTGTGTCCGACGCCGGTGTCGCCGACAGGACTGCCGGTATCCCCGCCCTCGTCCCCTTCCTCGCCTTCGAAGTCGCCCCAGGAGTCGAAGGGGAGCTCCCCGAGCCTCCTGCCTCGCCGCTTGACCTGCCCCGAGGTCTCGCTGCCCCTAGCCGTGTTTTATGGGCCTCTGGACGCTAAAAACCCGCTCCTGGCCTCGTTCGATAAGGAGATTCAGGAGTTGCTAGGCTTTTTGAAGAAAAAGAAGGCCTTAGCGACCACGAAGGACCAGGTGCATGAATTCCACCGGCGTTGGTAAGCGGAGGCGGTGTGCTGGGGATGGCGTTGGCCGGAGAAGGGCGACTCTTGGGGTCAGAAAAGGAGATGCAGGCGGCGGCCCCAGCGCTGGGTCAGCGTTGTGGACGCCGTACGAGGCCCCGAGGCCCCGAGGCCCTGGAGATTTGAACCAAGTTTAAGAAGTGGAGGCGCGTCACTATTACAATCTTTAGTTCTAGTAAATTTTATATCTTGGCTCCCTGATCAGATCAAAATAAAAATCAACACAAAAATGTTTCGTAACCCACCTTCGGTCTATTTCTGAGTGTCTCGTAATTGCTGCTTTAAGCCAATAAGTTTTTGGCTTACTCGGGTTGTTTCACAACTTTCCATGTTGCGGGTGCAATTTTGTATGTGAAGAACAAGGAATGACTTTGAGGTTGCTGACTTTGGGGTTGCTTAGAAAAGTTAGTTCTTGATGCCATGAAGTATGTCATCCTTGAACATGTGATTCTAATTCCTTTGTATATTGTGATTTTTTTTCTTGATTTTGTGACTAATTTTACATACTTATTTGCCTTTTGTTCTGGTTCTCTTACCATAATGTTATTACTCAAATTGCAAACTAATTGTTTTTAAGTTTCTTTCCTGTTTATGTTACTTTCTTTCCCAGTCAAATATATTGCAAAGTAAACAGTTCAAAAGTAAAGTGGCAAAGAATACCAGAATAATGAATAGCTTTAAATTATATTTTTCATTCATGCATTTGATCAGAAAAAAATAATTTTAACTTATATTTATTATTCATTTATGCATTTAAAAGCCATTTGTTTAGCATTTACTATTTATCAGCTACTGTACTAGGAACTAGGAAAACATAAAGTTAAAAGATAGAAAAATCTCTACCCCTATGGAGAGTATACTGTCTGAGTACAGATAGCCACTAAACAAGTAGATTATTTTACAAGGAAATTAATGCTGGAGAGAAAAATAGGACTGGGAATTAGGATGAAGGATTTGGGATAGGAGTTGCAATTTGAAATCGGGATGCAGGGAAGATGGTTAGTAAAAGCGGCCTGCCTGTATTAGTTTCTTAGGGCTACTGTAACAAATTTCTGTATACAGAGCTCAATCTTTGGCCCCTCATCTTCTCCATCGACACTCCATCCTTTAGCTATTCCATTAGTTGTCATGATTTAAATACCATAAATATGCTGGCAAATCCTAAAAGTATATCTCCCCTTATGTCCAGACCCAAATGTCTAACTACTTGCGTAACAGCTCAGCGTGGATATGTTCATCTCAGTAATAAAATGTCTAAAACCAAATACTTGTTCTTCCTCCCTCCTGCCCAAAACTTACTCTTTCTGTAGTCACAATCCCATCCCAGGACCTTACACTTGCCATTCTCCCTGTGTGGCATACTCTCTCTCTCTCTTTTTTTATACAATTTTATTGAGATATAATTACATAACATACAAGCATTCAATGTGTACCATCAGTTGTTCACAGTATCATCATATAGTTGTGCTTTCATCACCACAATCAAACTTGAAACATTTCATTGCTCCAAAAAACAAAATAAAAATTAAAGTAAAAAAGAACATCCAAAACATCCCATTCCCTTCCTCCCCGTTGTTCATTTACTTTTTTAAATACAGTTTAATTGAGATATATTCACACATCCCACAATCATCCACTGTGTACAATCAGTTATTCAAAGCACCATCATACAGTTGTGTGTTCAACACCAGAAAATTTTTGAACCTTTTCCTTACTCCAAATTGAAAATAAAAGCAAAACAAAAACAAAAAAAAAAAACACCTAAATCTTTCCATCCCCTCCGTCCCACCCTATTCTTCATCTAATTTTTATCCCCATTTGTCCACTCATCTGTCCATACACTGGATAAAGGGAGCGCGAGCCTCAAGGTTTTCACAGTTTGTGTGGCACACTCTTTCCACAGAAATCCTCCCTGCTTGCTCCCGTACTTTTCTTGTCTTTCTCAAAGGCCATGTCCTGAGTTGAATAGAGTCTCCACAATTCATGTCCACCGAAAAACCTCCGAATATGACCTTATTTAGAATCAGTGTCTTGGCAGATGTAATTAGTTAAGATGAGGTCATACTGGATTACAGTGGGCCCTAAATCCAATATGATTGGTGTCCTTATAAGAAGAGTGAAATTTGGTCACAGAGCCAGACACAGTTTGAAGAAAACCGTGTGACGATGTAGTCAGAGATTGGAATGATGTGCCTACATGTCAAAAAATGCCAAAGATTGCTTACAACCACCAGAAGCTAGGAAAGAAGTATGGAACAGATTCTTCCGTAGAGGCTCCAGAGGGAGCATGGCTCTTGGTTTTAAAGCTCTAGCCTCTGGAACTATAAGAATAAAATTTCCTAGAAACACAGCGGCCCCTGTAGGGCAGAGGAGGAAATACCTGGGCTCAGGAAGGAATGATGCTTCTGAGATTTTTTTGCCTTCTAGCCCACTGGCATCTCTGTATGAAATGAGAATAGAGAGAAGATTCTAACCGAAAGTCAGTGAATATCAGAGTCAAAAATTTATGATCACAAATTCAGACTATACTCTTTCCATTTTGAGCCCTGGGACACTCCAATGTTGACAAGTTGGGGATCATAAGAAGAAATCAATAGAGACCAAGAAGGTGTAGTCAATGAGGTAGGAAAACCAATAAGTATGTGGCGTACTAGAAGCTAGGTAAGGAAAGTATTTCCAGAAGGAAGGCATGATCAACTGTGGTAAATCCTGCTGATGGGCCAAGCGGAGAACCAAGAATTGACAAAGGAGAGCATATTATATACCTAACTTGTATATATTTATATTTAAAAAGTTTCTGTGTTTGTGCCTGAGATTGCACATTTTCTTCCCATTTCTGCTAACTGGCAATTCTGGTCCAAGCATTTGCCCTGTGGCTACTTGTGTCTCAAATCTGTCCTGTGCATGGCAATCAGACTGATCTTTATAAAAGCGTAAGTCTCTCACTCCCCTGTCTAAAGTCCTTCAATTGCTTCCTATTGTTTTTGGAATAAAATTAAGACTCCTGATGGCCTCCAGGATCTGAGGATCTGGACCTGCCCGGTTCTCCAAACTCAGCTCATCCCTCAGTTCTCTCTCAGGCCTTTCCAGAGAAATGGATCCTACTGTTTCTTACCCCAGGGCCTTTATATTTGCTGTCTCCTTTGTCTGAAATGCACTTCTCCCAGATTTTCGAATACCTGGCTCCTTCTCATCTTTCAGGTCTCAGCTCACTCCTCAGAGTGGCCTTCCTTATCTAGTGTGCATCAATTTTTTTTTAAGCTTTACAACTTTTTATTTTGAGATGATTTCAGATATGCAGAAAGTTGCAAAAAATATACATATATAAAAACTTGTTTTCTTGTGTATTGTCTCTCTCCCCCATTAGTCTGTAAGTTCCCTGATGGCTTTGGATGATGCGTCTCTTTTTCATTGCTCTCTCTCCAACAACTAGCGTAGGGGTTGGGACATGGTAAGCATTCAATAAATATTTGGTATTGAAAGAATTCAAGGATTGCTATCCTTGTATTCTCAGTAATTATGGATGGTATATATGGGAAAGTAGACTTGGGCCAATTTGTAAGTACCGTGTCTGTCCCATTGTTAAACAGACTCTAAGAGAACAGCAAACATTAAGGATTGACATGGACCTTAACCATCCATCTTCCCACACAATTTAGATATTTATTTATGTAACAAATCTTTTCATTGCCTACTACGTGCCAGACACTGTACTAGTCACTGGTTACACAGTGGTGACAAAATAGATATGGGACCTGTGATCAGGGAGCTTACAGGCTAGAGAGGGAGATGGGCTTTCAATAAGTCAAAAAGTCCACACACAAATACAGCAATGAATCAAACAGAAGTCCCTGCCCTCTTGGATCTTATATTCTAAAGGGAGAGATAGACAATTAACATAGTAAATAAGTATATTTTGTGGTAATCTAGAAAGTGATAAATGCTAGGGGAAAAGTAAAGAGGGGAAGGGGGGTTATGGAGTATAGGACAGGAGGTTGTTAGTACCCAATAAGACAGTCAGAGAAATGACACTTGAGCAGACCTTAAAAGAGAATACAGTGGTAACCTGCTTTAAAAATGAGTGGTCAGGGAGAGGGCAAAAGAAGGATGCCTGGGAGTCAGCCATGCAGAGAGAGAGAAAGAGGGAACAAGCATGTGGGAAGATCTTTGACAGGAAAGAGCCAGGTACTTTGAAGTTGCAGACAGAAGCCCATTTAGCTGAAGCATGTTGAATGTGGGGGTGATGATACAAGGTGAAATTAGAGGAGAAGATAGGGCTTTGGAAGGTTTGAGAGGCTCTTTTGAAGACTGCATTTATTTCAAATGCAGTGGGAGACCATTGGATGGTTTTTTGGCAAGGGATTGACCTTATGTGATCTTTGTTTTAAAATATTATTTTGATGATTGTGTTCAAATGGAGCAAGAATGGCAGTGGGAAGACCGTTTAGGAGTCCAGGAGTTAGGAGTTGCTTTTATAACATATTGGCAGATGGTTAATTTTTTTAAATCAAAATTTGTGTCTTCTTATAACTGTAGGGACTTTCCATAAGCATAAAAATTCATAATATCTAGAATATAGATTTTGAGCTTACCAACAGTGTCATTAGAGTGTATCACATTTTTAAAAGTATATTTTTGTTATGAGCACCTAAGATTTAGATATTCTGCATATATAATTATGATTTTCTATTTTAGACCATTCTAAACCTCCAGCAGCAGCTATAATTAGCAAGCCAAAGGACATTAACATTCCCTTCTTGGATGATGTACATTATATAGTTTATATTATGTTTTCCTTAGATGATCATTATGTAAGCCATTTCTAATGAAATGTCTTAACCTATAGGTAGGGTTTGCTTAAAAAAAACACCAAAAACCTCTCTTCCTTATTATATAACTTTGATTAATTTAACAAAGCTGGTATTTTTCTTTTATGAGTAACAGTCATTGTTATCTCATTGGTAAGGTTTGGAAGAATTAACTATTTTATCTACATAATTTAGTTTTTTGTTTTGTTTTGTTTTTGTTATATGATTCATCTACATAATTTAAGAATTCTAGCAAGACTTGGTGAACTTCTTGGATTCATTGTATTTATTCTAATACTGTGTCATTTCATCAAGTGGCAAATAAAAGTGAAAGGATTAAAAACAACAAAAAACCTCTCCTTTTTAAAACTTCAGTGGCCTGGGTTTGCTACACTTTGGCATTTTTATTTACTTCTTATTAAATGTATATATTTTCCTACCCAAATAAGTGATTCATCAGTCCAAGAAAGCAGGAATGCCCTGGGCCCCTCAGTGTCACTCAATATCATTTAATTAACCCAATGAACTGACTTATGTCTGTTGAGGTTGTTTCATTAATATCACAACATGTACATGGTAAGTACTAAAGAGCTATCTTCAGTCTATAAGTTTAGATATTTGTCTTTATCTAGAAATTTATTAGATAGGATTTGACAACTGTTAGGGGAAATGTGGATTATTCTTGAGAGGCATTTATAATTTCCTGAAGAGAGGAAAGGAGTAAAGGTTTACTGAATGAATGAATAAACTAAACAGTGACCTGCTACCCTTTGAAACTTTGATTAGAACCCATTTTGGGAATACTGTTCGACTTTCTGTTTTTTTTTTACTTGATGGAGGGCAGCATAAACCTAACTGAATTGTCTGGATATTTGAGCCCTGGAACCCTTTTCAGAAAAGAATAAAATAAGAACAAGGAAATTGTTTTCCTATGCAAAAATCATTCAACAAAGATTTTTTTAGTACCTGCTTGTACCAGGCATTCATTGCACTTGGGACTGGGGACATAGCGATGAATAATAGGGTCACGTTCCTTGCCCTCAGGGAGCTTACAATATAAAGAAGTGGGAAGCGCAGTGATACAGTATTTGAGAGGACAGGCACAGTGAGCTTTAGTTTCATCAACTGTAAAATTGAGATATTGCTATTACCCATCAAGGGGGTTGTTGTGCAAATTAAATGAAAAAAAATGCATCTAAAATGCCTTGATTAGTACTTGGTACATAAGAATCTATTATTTTAATTATAATATTATTAATAATTAGACATTAACAATAAAGCTCATTAGCAATACTTAGCACAAGATATGAATTTTTAAGAATTGCCTACTAATTAATTGAGGTTTCCTGCTAACTTTGAAGATATCATTTTATGATTTTTACAGCGCCACTTCTTTGTTTAATATCTGGACCAAGTATGCCCCCCGGCTGCCAGCTGACTATTACAATGAAAAGCTTCTGAAGGTTGGGGATAAACTTTGTCAAATGAAAGTAAGTACATGTGGAGTAAAAAGAGCCAAAATGAAGCTCATTTGACTAATTATTATTATTTTTATTTTTTGGTGTGATAATGTTCCTATTCATGTTTTGAAATTTTTTTTTTTTTTTGCTTAGAAAAAGTAAATGAATAAATGAAACTTCTAATGAGGCACAGTAACCAAAAAAGTATTTGCTTTTAAATTTTGTGGTTGAGATGCTCCAGAGATGAGCGATTTCTCAACGGAAAGACAGCTGCCTGGGGCTGGGCACAAGTGCAGCCTGGGTTAAAAGAGGGTGCGGTAGGCGCACAACAGGAAATGCTGAGTCACCTTGTTCCTACCTTATACAAAGGAGCCCAGACACCACTTCCTGTTGTTTTTCACATAGCTGGCCTTGCCCAGCGGACAAGCCTTGTGGCTCCTGGCCTTGCTGCTGTGCTGCTTAGTTCCCAGCGCCCTATTTTAATGACTTTCAGCCTGCTCTGAATGTTTTACTGAATGTGATCATAGCAGTCATTCCACACGTGTCTGTTTGTTGCTAACTATTGTATTCCAAACTGAGTCTGAGCCCCCTAATTTTAGTTCCACATCAGTGCCTGGGTCTTTGTGAACTTGTGGACTTGGTTTGGTAAGACCACACCATGTATGGGTTTTTTAGTTAGTGATAATGTAGGTCTTACTCTTAGCTATGGCATAAGCCCACATTATTCAAGGGAAGTATGAATATTTGGC
>PVKY010012049.1:0-11716 GCA_004027775.1 Bradypus variegatus | reverse complement strand
GGATTTGGAGACCAGACCCAAGGACTCCTCAGATTTACTTGCGGCAAGGGCTCGCTGCAGGATTTGCGAAGAAGGAGGCATGGCAAGCCACGGCTATGCCACCAACAAGATTAAGGAATTCTTGGAAATCTAACTGCCCATCACAGTTTAGGTCCAGTTTCTTCATCATGCGGTCAAGAACACCGGGGTCCTTCTGGTTCTGAAATTATAATAATAATGATGATGATGATGATGATGATGATGGTAACCTTTATTGTGCACTTTCTAAGGTGCTTTCAAATATGTTGCCACATTTTATTTTCACAAGAGTAGAGGGTACAGGGTAGGGGATATTCATATTCTAATTTTTAAGACACGAATACAGACTGCAAGAGGTGAAGTGATTTGCCTAAGGGGAAGATGTGGGTCTTGAACCCAGGTTTTCTGGCTCCTGGTCCAGGGTTCTTTCTGTGACATCAGAGGTTATTCAATTTTGTAAAACAGTGGGGCTCTGCTTTCAAGTGTTGTGTGGGTCTCCAATAGACAAAACATATAAAAGGGATGCCATTTGAGGTGAAAAGAGGGTGCAAGGCCCACCTAATCAGCCTCATCTTCTGCTCCTCTGTTCCCCACTCGCCCTGCCAACACATATATACACTTACACCTGCTGGTCACATGTGGCTATTTAAATTTAAATTAATTAAATACTCAGTTCGTCAGTTGCAATAGCTACAATTTCAAGTGCTCAATAGCCACATGTGGCTAGTGGCTACCATACTGGACATGCAGATATAGAACATTTCTATCACTGCAGAAAGTTCTATTGGACAGGGCTGCCCCAGAGCCTTTGGGCTGGAGGAATAAAATTCAAAAGCTACTCTGTTTTGCCATTCACAATTTCATATGTCTCTCCCTAAATGGAAAAGAATGGATCACCGTTCCCTATGGTATATAGTTTACACTTTTTGATCTTTAAAAGACATCTTATTTCAAAGGAAAGGAGACGAAATGGCCCTCTAATAGTCATTCACAGCTCACCCTGAGGCCTAGGGGCTCAGTCTGAGCTGCTACACGGACCACCCAACTTGGAGTGAGTACAAAAGGAGGCACGGTGAGCCACCTGCCATTTGTGGAGCTGGGGACTCAGCTGCTGGCCTTTCATTCCTGCCATTCTGCCAGGGCCCTGCTTCATGCTGTGGGTGGTTTGGTGGGTGGGGGCTGGGACCGGTACCTTCGTGAAGGCAGCCAGTTCTGTATTCATGAAGTTCAGGAACTCCAGCTTGGAGAGGGTGCAGTTGTTACCCTCCCGTCCAGCATACTTCTGGAAGACGGCAATCAGGGACTCGATGCACCGCTCAGTCTCGGTGGGGCTGGATACTTTCGCCTTTGGAGAAAAAAAATTCAGGGCTCAGACAAGGGCAAAATGCCAAAGGCTAGATGCTGGGGCACACTCCAGAGAATTTATCTCCTCATTTTGGACCAAAACAGTTGCTAAGAGATGGTGTCACTTTTTAGGGGGAATGGGGGGCCAAGACAACCAAAGAAAGCCACAGTCTGTGAGCTTTCTTCCCACCCCTCCTCACAGGTTTATTCCAGGTGGAATAGAGTGAGGGTAGATATGGAACATGAGGGGTATGTTTAAAAGTATTAAAGTAGGCTGCCTAGATGAGGGTGGGGGTGACGGGGTGTACTGACATTTTTAGAAAGTTTTGGTACTACATATCTATAAATCCATATGCACACCAGAATTGTCTAGAGGGTGAACAATTTCCTATTTTCCAAGACAGTATAGAGGCTACTGTAATCAATGAAATGCCAGTTCTTTTTAAAGCAATACTGAATGCCTGGGAATCATGCATTTTCTCAAAGAAAACTAAAAGCATAGGTATTATTGCATATAGGGTGGGGGATCTAAGAACTTTTGGGATGTTCAAAAGTGGCTTGCCAACTTGAAGGTTAGGTGCCATTATTTTACATGTGAAGAAACTGAGACATGAGAAGGGTATCGACATGGCAGAGCCACCCTATATTCTGGGCCTCCGGGTCCCCCTTTTCTACAGTTCCAGGCTCCTGCTCCTTCTACTTCTCTGTGCCACTGATTCCCCCAGGGATGACACTGAAACCTTTCTGGAGGTTGCTTCAAACCAGGAAAGTTCATATAGGGGCTCTGAGGTGGCTGCTGACACTCAGCTCCCATGGCGTCTACAAAGCTGAACCACTCGGCTGTGGCATGACCAGGAGATTCACATCCTGTGCTGGGTTCTTCTTTCCTCACAACAGAATTCTTCAATAAATCCCATCATCCTGAGCCTGCCAGTCATTCCAGCCAGGACCTGGGGCCCCAGGAGTGAGGAGTGTTCGACTTCCTCTGGTGGATAAGACCAGCAACTGCAGACTTTCTCACAAACTTGCCTGGCCACACCCTTCTCCTGAGGCTTTATGTGCTGGCATTAACAATAATTCCTGTTTGGGTGGTGACGTTTGCAACTTAGTTTTTAGCTTTTAATTTTTTCTTGGGATGGACTCCTGGGGCCCTGAGCTAGAGGCTTTCAGGCCCAGGAATGCACAGCTGCTAAGGATTTGGATATTGAGCCCTGAGCCACACAGCTGCCTCCCTCCTTCCATCCGTCCCCTGTAGCATTACCAACGCTCTGTCTCCCAGGTGCTTTGCCAGCCTAGCCCAGATGCCTGCTGCCCATTGCCTCTTGGAGCATTTAGAACCCCGAACTGTTCTGGAAGTGCATCCTTTCTAACAGTCACATTGTTGGAATTTTTTACCCCCAAAGGGAATTTTTTCTTGAGAGAAAAAAAAAAAGTGCTGGTAGGCTCAGGGTTTGGGAAGAAACAAAATACTGTAGCCTAGAAACAAATGCGTTTGCACAACATATTCTTCTTATCTGGGTTAAAATCCCACTGACTTATTTATATGTCAGATGACAAGATGAAGCTTGGCTGGGAGGGCACAACAGATAGGGCAGAAGGTTCCAAGCTGAGGAGCAAGGGCTTTGTGACCTTTCTCTAGAAGACAGATGCAGCCCCTGCCCCTTTTCCTTGCAGAACTCAGACTGCTTTCATTTACCAGGTTCAAAATGGCTCTCTGCATTACTTTTTTTCCTCCCTAACATCAGTCTTGACTGTAATGTTATCTTTTTTTCCTTTTAAAACCTGTTGCTATCAGACACAGGGAGAAAGTGAAAACCTCTTTGTTGCATTCCTCCCTCTTCCCCTGCTCCCCCCTTTCTGTAAGAAACACAATTATCAAATTACTGAAATGGAATTGAGTAATTTGTAGAGCCTGAGGGGTCTTTGGAAATGGTTCTTGAGGAGGCCCAGGGAGGTGAAAGTTTTGCACAAGGTGGAGCAGTGGCGGAAGAAGAGGGGAACCAACTTTCCAGGCCTGAGCCCAGCACTCTCAACAACTGCAATCTCGGGAGTTTCATTCCATGGTCACGTCCACTTTCTTCAAGGATAATCAATCCAGTTTTTGTTTTTTTTTTTTACCATGTGTTAGTGCTGAGTCTGCCTGTGCAAGGAACCAAGCAGCATTGCTTTTCCCTTTTTGCATGGAGAGGAGAAGAGGGAAAGAGTAGGTAGGGATACAGACTGACACATTCAAGCAGAGGTTGGCGAACTTCTTTTTTGTAAAGGGCCAGAAAGTAACCACTTAAGGCTCTGTGGTCTATACAGTCTGTGACAATAGATTACTGCTGTTGTAGCAGCAAACCACAGACAGTACAGAAATGAATGGGCGTGGCTGTGTATCAATAAAACCTTACTTATGGATACTAAAATTTGTAGTTCACATAATTTTACATGCCACAAAATATTCTTCTTCTTTTTTTTTTCCAACCATTTAAAAACGTAAAAATAATTCTTAGTTGTGGGCCATACAGAAACAAGCGGCAGGTTGGATTTGGCTGGCAGGCCCTTGGTTTGCTGATCTCTTCATTAAACGGAAGCCAAGGAGGAGGCAGATTTTGGAGGTGAGTTAACGGAGAAGCTAGAAAAACAGTTAAGTAGAGGCAGAAGGAGCTGAGAGGAAAATAAAACAAACAAACAAACAAAAAAACCAGGTGAGGGAACAAACGCCTCAAACATGGCAGGATAAATGAAAAGGAAAGGAGGAGGGCGCTTAGCTGGAGCTGGGCTCCTCCCACATTCCCGGCTGCGGATCTAGATCCGCGCCGCCGAAGCAGGGTTTAGTTTCAGTCTCTTTGTGCCTTGGCCATTTGCCCGTAGTTTACTGAAACTCTACTTTTCCCTCAAGACTAGGACAACTGAGTTCTGAAATGCTCCCTTTCTGGGTCAAAGATACATCTAGTGACACCTCCAGAGGATTCCAACCCCCTGCTTTTTAACTCTTTTCCCAGGGGAGACCTTCGCCCAGGGCTTCAAGCACAAAACGGGGGAAATCATCGCAGTTCGCTCCACCCCAGGCTGAGTGAGAAGAGGCCTCTGCCAGCCCAGAAATTGTGGAGAGGCCTTCCCTCCTTACCGGGCACAGCGTGCACCCCCTCCTCCCCAGCCCCGAACCTTATCTTTACTGGGAAAACAAAAAGATCCGCCGGTTGCCACACCCAGGCTGTTATTACAGGTATAATTTTAGGGCTTCTTCCTTCCCTACCCGCTATTCCATCCCACAAGATACACTTCCTGCTCCGTTTCCTGCCACGTCCACAGATAAATCAAAGACAAAGCCTAGTGGAAAGTATGCTGTTGCTTTTTTTTTCCTTTCATTTTTCTTTATCTTTTAAGAAGATGAAAAATTTAAAAAGAGGAGCCTTACCATGCTGTAGCTGAGCGAAGACCCGCACGTCGTGACTCGGCGCTGCGCCTAGAGCTCTGTCTGGGGCGGGCGCGCGAGCGATCTCGGAGCCCACGCCCTTCCCTCCGCCCGCGTTGCTCAAGCCTGACTCAGCCGGCCCCTCGCCTCGGGTTGGTCCGCTCAGGGTCACGGATCCGGACTTGCCAGCCGTCGGCTTTCTTTGCGAAACACACAAGCGTTACCTTAAAACTCACGTAATACTCAGCAGAGGATTTTCCGTTGTCCTTTCTCAGTCTTAATCTTTCTTCTTGGGAACCTTGAAGATTTTGACTTTTCATAGTTAAGAGTTTTGCCTAGTGGGTTTGGGGAGTCTATGTTTGTGGGTATTTTCCATGTATGAGCTCAATCTGCAGTTTGTATAGGCAGAAAAGTCCCTTTTAAGAACGTGGAAAGGGGAGTGTTATGCAAAATGTGGGTCACAATTGTAGACTAGAAGTTCCTCAGAACCGGGGCCATCTATTTCTCCCCCCAAGATATTTAATAGAGTAATCAGCGGTGATTTGGTGATTATTGCCATGTGGAGCCCCCTTCTTTCAAATGTCTCCTCTCTTGAACTCCTGTAGGGAATTTATCTGTGTGGCGTTTGCCATGGAGTTGGGAGGGAAGAACCCTGTATTAAGAAGCAGAAGCTCTGATTAGAGGTTGCCAGGGACCTGGGGGAGTGGGGGGGGGGTTGGAGGATAGGGTAATAGATAGTTTCTGTGTGGGGCCGTGAAAAGTTTTGGTAATGGATGGTGGTGATGGTAGCACGACTTTGTGAATATGTAATACCATTGAAGTGTACAATTAAAATGTTTAAAATGGGAAATTTTGTGCTATATATATATATTACCCCAATAATATATTCTGGATTCTAATCCTGCATCTATTCTTCACTGCATATTTCCATTTGCTCATCTGTAAAGGCAGATCATACTTGCCCTTCCTACTTCCTAAGATTGTTATGATTGTTAAATTAAATAATGCATTTGAGAGGGCTTCAAAAACTGTAAAGAAATGAGAATGAAAGATAATGGACCGTGGGCATTGTATAAATTGCTTCTTTGCGTCTGCTCCTAGCAGTCATCTCCCAGCACAGAATGCCAAATCTTCATCTCTACTCAGCTACTCCAGACCCATATTTTCAGTTGTTTGCTTATAAATTCACTTGAAAGTCCCACCTGCACTTCAGACTCAATAATTCAAGAAATAGCTTGTTTTCCCTAAACTTATTTCTCTTCCCAGCTTTCCTCTTCGCTAATGGTTCAGCCATTCTTCCGTTCTCCCAATTTAAAACATCAGAGTCATATTTTGACTCTAAATCTCCTTCTAACTCTAAATTTTATCAAGTGCCCAGTTCTGTCAGTTTTATTTTTACATTATCTCTTGGATCAGTCCCCTCTTTTTTTAATTCCATGAAGGCTGGAAGAGAAGGGAGAGAACATCACCATGTGATGGAAAAGCCAACGACCACCAGGGATCACTGGCCAGCCTGAATGACATGGACCCGCAAGGAGGCAAGCCTTCCAGCCTCTGACACTCTGAGACAATAATTCTCACTGTTTAAGCCCACCCATTGTATGGTATTTATCATAGCAGCCTGGAAACTAAGCCAGGGACTATCAGCTTTTTCTTCTTGAGCAACTGAAATTGGAAACACACTGAGATGTAGGCAGTTAAAAGTATTGAGTTGAACTTGGCATCAAGAGAAACGATAGGGTCATAGAAAAAAAAATACGAAGAAGCAGATACCTTGAGTAAGCAGAAGCTATGAAGTTTGGAAGGAATGCACAGAATGGATAGGGAAAATAAACTAATTGCTAACCGGAAAAAAAAAAGAAGTACCTATTTGGATATTAGCTAAGCTGTAAAAGTGGGGAAGCATTGAGATGAAGAGGCTACAGTCCACCTTTATTAGGGTTCTTGTTCTTCCTGAACCTGATTGTTAAGTTTTCCTGATATTTTGTATATTTATTCTTTTTTTCAAAATTCAATTATTTTGAGAATCATTCACAAACCATACAGTCATCCACAGTGTACAATCAATTGTTCACAGAACCATTATGTAGTTGTGTGTTCATCACCACAATTTTTGAACATTATCATTACCACAAAAAAAGAATAAGAATAAAAATTAAAGGAAAAGAGAACACCCAAAACATCCATATCCCCTGTTCTAGTTTGCTAATGCTGCTGGGATGCAAAACACCAGAAATGGATTGGCTTTTATAAAAGGGGGTTTATTTGGTTACACAGTTACAGCCTTAAGGCCATAAGGTGTCCAAGGTAATGCATCAACAATCAGGTACCCTCACTGGAGGATGGCCAGTGGTGTCAGGAAACCTCTGTTAGCTGGGAAGGCACGTGGCTGGCGTCTGCTCTAGAGTTCTGGTTTCAAAATGGCTTTCTCCCAGGATGTTCCTCCCTAGGCTTCAGCTCCTCAAAAATGTCACTCTCAGTTGCTCTTGGGGCATTTGTCCTCTCTTAGCTTCTCTGGAGCAAAAGTCTGCTTTCAAAGGCCGTCTCCAAAATGTCGCTGTAAGCTGAAGCTCCTCTCTCAGCTCCTGTGCATTCTTCCAAGTGTCCCTCTTGGCTGTAGCAAGCGCGCTCCTTCTGTTTGAGCTTATATAGTGCTCTAATAAACTAATCAAGGCCCATGCTGAATGGGCAGGGCCACAACTCCATGGAAATTATCTAATCAGTTATCACCTACAGTTGGGTGGGATGCATCTCCATGGAAACACTCAAAGAATTACAATCTAATTAACACTAAAACGTCTGCCCAAACAAGACTGCATCAAAGAATATGGCTTTTTCTGGGAGACATAATATATGCAAACCGGTGCACACCCCCCAGCCCTCCCTATTATTAATTTACTTTTTGTCCTCATTTTTCTGCTCATCTGTCCATACACTGGATAAAGGCAGTGGGAACCACAAGGTTTTCACAATCACACGGTCACACAGTGTAAGCTATATAGTTATATGATCATCTTCAAGAATCAGGGTCACTGGGTTGCAGTTCAGCAGTTTCAGGGATTTCCTTCTAGCCATTCCAATATCCTAAAAACTAAAAGGGATATCTATATGATGCATAAGAATACCCTCCAGAATGACCTCTCGACTCTATTTGAAATCTCTCAGCCACTGAAACTTTATCTTGTTTCATTTCTTTTCGCTGTAAATTTTTTCGTATAATAGCTTCTCTGTCCCATGAGGTAGCTTGAGTGAAACTGAAGAAAACAGTTAAAGCAAATAATTATGAATTGTCCAGAACCAGGTTGGGAGATCAGCCACACCCAGTTAGGGCTGCCTGTGGGGGCAAGTCCCCAGGGTCATGCTGAAAGGGGTTCATTACTAGGTTGTCAGTCAAAGGTGGGAGAGTCCAGGAAAGGTTGCAGGCAAAGATAGACTTGGCAAAGAGGATAAACAATGAGTCATATTGAAGTGCTAAGGTAGACAAGGGGCTGAGGATGAGAGAGAACAATGAGGTACAGATGAATAAAAGGGAATGAATTCAGGAAATAAATGTTGGAACTTCCACAGTTCAGTGTAATTCTTATGTGCAACCTGAGCTCAGTGCTGGGTTGGGTAGGTTCTTAAATGGATACAATAGAGTGTGACAGATATAATAACAGGTGTGTATAAGGTACAATGACAGTGCTGGGAAGGAAGTGAGTGGTTATTTCTGGGGAGTAGGGAAAGCATTATGGAGAAAGTGATGCTTGAGATGGGTATTGAAAGATGAGTAAGAATTTACCAGGTGGATGGACATGGTGGTGAAGCAAGGTGCAGTCAGGCAGAATAGCACAGTGTTTATGCACACAGAATTCTTTTGAGTTCAAATCCCAGTGCTGCAACATATTAGCTGTATGAGCTTGGGCAAGGTATTTATCTACTCTGTGTCTCTGTTTTCTCATCTGTAAAATGGTGATAATAGAAACTCCTTCATACAGTGGTTGTGAGGATTAAATGTGTTAATTCGTGCAAAATGCTTAGAACTTGGAGCAGTGTCTTCAGAGGAAGCCTTACATAATGGCCTGTGCAAAACAAGGAGGGCAAAGCATCATGTGTGTTCTCAGTACTTGAAGGTGGCTCAATACTACTGGAATTTAGAGTATGGCGTGATGGTAAATATGAGGGAGAAGCTGTGGGATATGAGCCTGGAGGAAAGATAAGGGTCGGAACATGGAGGGCTATGCTTGGAAATTTGGATTGTATCCTGAGAGTTATATATCAAGAATCACTGAAGATTTTTAAGCAGGAGTGTGACATGATCCAATTCACCTTTTGGAAGTGTAGAAAATATATTAGAGAGGAGAGAGATTAATGGCATGGAATTTATTAAGATATTATATTAATAACAAGGTGAAATGGCCATGGAGATGGGGAAAGGGAATTGCAAGGTATGGAGAAGGCTAAAACAATCGAACTTGGCCACTGTTTGGATGTGGTGGTAGTGGGTGGGTGGTGGGGTCAGGTCGTTAGAAAGAGAGAGGCATCAAGGGTGGTTTTTGGGACTCTGGCTTGGTAACCTAGTGGGTAGTGGTATAATCTCCAAGGTAGAGAATCGAAGGTGAACAACATTTTGGGGAGAAGGTTGGGGCAAAATCATGGTTCAGCAGTGGTCATGTTGAGTGTCAGGTAAGTGTGCCCTTCAGGAGAAGATGTTCAATAGGCAACTGGCTCCCCAGGTGGAGGAAGAAAGTGTGCAGGGAATACTGGTATGTGAATCATCAGCATACAGATATCGATGAGACCAAGGAGTGGATGAATTCATTTTAGGAGGGAATAAGACAGCACAGTCACATTTACTTACAGATCTTCTAATGTGCCTTTCTCACCTCTGGGCCATTTCATATCTGTCCAGTTTGTCTGTAATAGTCCTTCTTATTCTTCTACTCATTCTTCATACTTCAACTTAGAAATTATCTCCCTCAAGAAGCAATCCTTATCCCCCAAGACAAGGCTAGGTATCTGTGTAGAAATTAGTTAACGTAGTGGGCCTGAGACTACTACCATTAGAAAGGCTGATTTGCAAGATGGGCCCTTGGTGGCATCTGGGAACTTGAATTTTGGGAGGGTTCCCACCATTCCCTAACTGATAAGAGTGGCTCACTGCACCTGAACTGATTGTATGAACAATGTGGTGCATGTTGAACACCTGCTTTCCTTCAGTGAGTTTAGAATTTTGGCACATGCTAGGCAGAGGGTGCCTATGTGAAGCACCCTCAGTAAAAATCTTGGGCACTGAGGCTCTAATGAGCTTCCCTGGCAGATTCATACATGTTGTCACAATTTGATGCTGGAAGAATTAAGCGCTTCCTGTATCCATCCTATGTTTCCTTGTATTGTAATTTTTACCACACTCCACTGTTTACTTCTTTGTCTTTCTCACTGGACAGAAAGCTGCTTGAAGGCAGAGAAGGTGCCCTCTTTGCTGCAGGATCTCTAACATTCAGTACATTCATTCAGCCAGGGCCGTCCATGCGTGTGCTGTTCCAAGCACCAGGACATAGTGGTTACCAACACAGGTGAGGTCTCAGCTCTGATGGTGCTAACCTAGCTTTTGCGAAGAAACCAAACTTCAACCAGCAGATGGAGGAAGATGATCCAGCAGAGGGGAAAGAGGGGAAATGATCAGGAAGGCAGGAGGAGACCCAGAGTCTTCTCCGGTGTCGCTGAAGCCCATGGAAGAGAGACTTCCAATGTAGAGAGAGTGGTCGACAAGATGAAAGCGTCAATGGGGCAAGAATGATGAAGGCTGAGACATGTCCACGGATTTAGCATTTATATCACTGGAGACATTTGCCAGAGCAGGGAGAAAGGTAGATGGCAGTGGACTGAGGAAGGAATACTCAGGGAGGGCATTTACTCATTTGAGAAAATTGGTTATGAAGAAAGAGAGATACAGCCAAGGGGATCTAGGACCAAGGGAGTATTTAAGAAACATATAGGAGAGGCATGAGTAGGTTTACAGGCTAAGGAGAAGGAATTATCAGTATGAGAAGTCAGACCATAGGGGGAGAGGATATAAATGCTAGAGCAAGGTCCCAGAGGAACTGTGGGTGGATGGAATTTCTCCACAAAGGTGAAAAAAGAATAGCAGGACTGAGGCTGTGGATGGTCCCTGTGCTTGGGAAGACGGCTGCTGTGGAGCATCCCTCTGAAGCTCCAGCTGAAGCCACGAGGCAGAAGGTGACATCTGTGACAGTGGGGATGGGAATCCAATAGGGGACGTGAGGAGAGTGGAGGGGGTTCTCAGTGATCTCCAGGGGAAATGGAGAGGGGAGTGGTCTAAAAACATAGAAAGATGTAATTTTATGGTGACTCCAATCCACACGGTGATGCGATTTTGTGGCCATATGGCTTTCTCCAGACATGCTTACAAATCTAGTCATAGGTTCCAAGAGAGAAAGGATTGTGGAATGGATTGAGGGTTAGAGATTCACAGGGTGTGTGTAACAGAAGCGCAAAGGGATGGAGTTGTTGAGGGTGTGAGTGAAAAAGTAAATCCACTTGATTAAACATTGAGTGCAGGACAAAGAGGGAAGGAGGCAAGGACATGGAAGGTGGGTGAGTCAGGAAGTCTTCATGAAATCAAAGAAAAAGATGTGGAAAAGAGGGATGGGGTGAGTTTGGGATGTGGGAAGTTATCAGTGTAGTCTAATCTTTCAGTGAGTTTAATATTTTGCAAGTAGATCCCTTATGGCTGATGGCAAAATCCAGGCATGGCTATGGGAGTTAAACTGTTCCATTTTAAGTGGAGTGGGCATGAAGGAGGTTGTTGGGGATTGAATTATGTACCCAAGAAAAACATGTTCTTAATCCTTCCCTGTAGGTGTGAACCTATTGTAAATAGGACTTTTTGACTACGTAATTTTTATTTAAGGTGTGGCTACTGAATCAGTTTGAGCTTTAATCCAGATTACT
>PVKY010012048.1:0-11716 GCA_004027775.1 Bradypus variegatus | reverse complement strand
GGCATACATAAGGCAGAAATCGAAAGTTCAAAAAAACAACTAGTAGAATCTATGGAAATGAAAGGCACAACACAAGAGATGAAAGACACAATGGAAACATACAACAGCAGGTCTCAAGAGGCAGAAGAAAACACTCAGGAACTGGAGAACAAAACACCTGAAAGCCTACACACAAAGGAGCAGATGGAGAAAAGAAGGAAAAAATATGAGCAACGTCTCCGGGAACCTAAAGATGAAACAAAGTACAAGAATCTGTGTATCATTGGTGTCCCAGTAGGAGAAGAGAAAGGAAAAGGGGCAGAAGCAATAATAGAGGAAATAATCAATAAAAATTTCCCATCTCTTATGAAAGACACAAAATTACAGATCCAAGAAGTGCAGCATACTCCAAACAGAATAGATCTGAATAGGCCTATGCGAAGAAACTTAATAATCAGATTATCAAACATCAAAGACAAAGAGAGAATCCTGAAAGCAGCAAGAGAAAAGCAATCCATCACATACAAAGAAAGCTTAATGAGACTATGTGCAGATCTCTCAGCAGAAACCATGGAGGCAAGAAGGAAGTGGTGTGATATATTTAAGATACTGAAAGAGGAAAACTGCCAACCAAGAATCCTATATCCAGCAAAGCTTTCCTTCAAATATGAGGGAGAGCTCAAAATATTTTCTGACAAACAGACAATGAGAGACGTTGTGAACAAGACACCTGCTCTACAGGAAATACTAAAGGAAGCACTACAGAGTGATAGGAGAAGACAGGAGTGCATGGTTTGGAACACAATTTTGGGAGATGGTAACACAGCAATGTAAGTACACTGAACAAAGATAACTATGAATACGGTTGAGAGAGGAAGGTCGGGAGCATGTGAGACACCAGAAGAAAGGAGGAAAGATAAAGACTGGGACTGTGTAACTCTGTGAAATCTAGAATGCTCAACAATTGTGATAAAATGTACAAATATGTTCTTTTATGAGGGAGAACAAGCAAATGTCAACCTTTCAAGGTGTTAGAAATGGGGATGCATTGGGGGAGGGATGAAATCAACGTAAACTAGAGACTGTAACTAACAGAATCATTGTGTTATGCTTTCTTTAATGTAACAAAGGTGCTATACCAAGGTAAATGCAGATAAGAGGGGGGTACAGGGGAGGCATGTTAGACACTTGACATTGGTGGTGTTGTCTGACTCTTTACTCTGCTTTGATTTAAGGTTATTTTTCCTTTTGCTGCTTCTTAGCTGTCATTTTTCTTCCTCTTTCTTTTGCCTCTCTGCCTTCTCTGACGCTCTCCTGCCTTGTGGAAAAATGTAGATGCCCTTATATAGATAGTGGTGAAGGTGGTGAACACATAAATATGTGACCATACAGAGAACCATTGATTATTTACTTAGGATGGAATGTACGGTGTGTGAACAAAACCATATTAAAAAAAATGGATTGATGACAAAACCTCGAGGGCAATATACTGAGTGAAATAAGCCAGACACATAAGGACAAATATTGCAGGGTCTCACTGATAGGAACTAATTATAATATGTAAACTCATAGACATGAAATGTAACATACCAGGATATAGGATGAGACCTAAGAATGGGGAGCGGTTGCTTAGCATGAGCAGAATGTTCAACTAGGATGAACTTAGTTTGGAAATAAACAGAGGTGTTGGTAGCAAGATGTGAGAATAACTAACAGTGCCGAATGGTGCATGAATGAGGTGGAAAGGGGAAGCTCAGAGTCATACATGTCACCAGAAGGAAAAGTTGGAGATCAAAAGATGGGAATGCTGTATAAAACTGAATCCTATGGTGGGCAATGTCCATGATTAACTGTACAAACATTAGAAATCTCTTCCATGAACCAGAACAAATGTATGACAATACAATTAGAAGTTAATAACAGAGGAGCATATAGGGAAGAAATATATACCTATTGCAAACTATATACTACAGTTAGTAGTATTTCAACATTTTTTCATAAACAGTAACAAACGTACTATACCAACACTACATACGAGTCAACAATTGAGGGGAGTTGGTTAGGGATATGGGAGGATTCGAGTTTCCTTTTCTTTTTTTCTTTTTTCATCTTTTACTTTATTTCTT
Organism: Bradypus variegatus; assembly: GCA_004027775.1. Taxonomy (NCBI): domain Eukaryota; kingdom Metazoa; phylum Chordata; class Mammalia; order Pilosa; family Bradypodidae; genus Bradypus; species Bradypus variegatus. Next base: position 9,611 of record PVKY010012048.1, on the reverse strand, counting down.
GTCTGGAGTAATGAAAAGCTTCTAAAAATTGAACAAAAATTAAGTGTGGCTATGGATGCACAGCTGTATGAGGGTACCAGGGGCAACTGATTGTACACTTTGGATCTTTGGATAATTGTATGGTATTTGAACAAACTCAATAAAAATAAAAAAAACCCACACACACCAAAACAAAACAAAACAAAACAACATGCTTTAATTTTCTTATAAACATGTTAAAAATTGCATAACCAAAACTTTTTGATGAGGATAATTTTATAGCCTTGTTGAAAACTAAACTTATTCTTCTCTCTTTGTTCTGCCTTTCTTAATTGTGCCTTGAGCACAGGTATCTGATTTTTCCTTCCAAATGCTTTTACATCAAAAAAATTCTTATGGTAACATTAAAAAAAATGTGATAGAGGAATGTACAGGGTGCTATTGTTTATTTTTCCCAAAGTGAAAAAATCTATTTTTATGATGATTAAAATAACATGTTCATTATAAAAAATCTGATTAAAGATATAAATAAAATAGAAAAAAGAAAAGAAGAAAGAACCACAGACATCCTTCCATGTGTGTTCCCACTGACAGCCCTCTAAAGATGCCGATAACCTCTCGACTGGAATCCCCCCTCCTCTGCCATGTTCCTGGCAAGGAAATTGAGGTGCAGAGAGCCGGAGTGACTTGCCTGAGGTACCAGCTAGGATGGGTGGGTGGGGGCTCGGGCTCTCCCCACTGTGCTCCCCACCTTCCAGCCTCCTGGGCACAGCGCCTCACTCCGAGAAGGTCAGATCGTAGTTATCAGTTACATTGATTGTAGCTGTTCAACCTTGGAAGGCAGGGACTGTTGTGTTCCCCATTTCACAGATAGGAAAACTAAAGCTCAAAGTGTGGAAGTGACCTGCCCAAGGCCACACCGTGTGGAAGGGGGCAGCCAGGATTTGGACCCAGGCATCTGACCCCAGAGCCAAGGAGCTTACTTAAGAGCTACAGCCACCCTGGCCCTCCCTCCGTGCCCAGCCCTGCTGAGGCTCAGCTGACGAAGGCCTGGCCAAGCTGCAACTGGGTGTCCAAGGCCCGGGGCACCCACCAGCCCCTCAGCTGTGGCGTGAGGTTACAGCATCAGCACTGGGGTGACAGGACTCACTCATGTCTGAGCTGTGTCCCCAGAACCTCTTGCCCCTGGGGTTACTTGGGTCTTTAGCCCAGCCAGTCCTGGCATGGGACTGCTGAGTCAGCCAGCGAACCTCCACTTTGCTTCCACGTGTTTCCCACATTTTATCATGACGACTCCTAGCATCCAGCAAAGATGAAGCAATTGTACAGTGAACAGTAGTGGACCCAGCACCTAGAGTCTATCCCCAGCATCTTGCTTTATCATCCATCTGTCCATCCCTCCCTCCATCTATCCATCCAGCTTTGCTTTTAAAAAAAAAATGCATTTCAAATTAAGTTGCACTTCCCTCCCTCCTAAATGCTTCAGCATGCATCTTATGAGTTAGACTTCAATATTGGTCTACATTTAAAAAAAATTTTTATGTGAAATTAATATACCAAGAAAAGCATACATCTTAACTTTTGACAAATCCATTTATCTGTGCAACCCAAACCCTTACTTACTTACAAGATATTACCACCACCCCAGAATGTTCCCTCATGTCCCCTTCCTGGCCTGTTCCTACCCCTCCATGTGCATGTTTTGGTTTGTGTATGCTCCTAACTGGATTTTTTTTTCCTGTGGGAATCTTTTAATACCTAGGAATTCCTCTGATGAGGCTTTTATATTTTGAAGTAGTTTCTAATTTATGGGACAATTGTAAAAATAGTACAAAACCCATACAGAGAACTCCAACAAAGCCCTCCCACCTAAATACCCAGATCCATCAATGTTAACATTCCACCACATTGGCCATATCATTTTATCTATCCATCCATCTGTCTGTCTATCCATCACTCATCTATCTGTCTGTCTGCCTATCTTTCTATTTTCTAAACATTCAAAAGTAGGTTTTATACCTTGTGCTCCTTGAACACTTAATACATCCAAGACACGTTTCCTGGACTTATCGTCTGTCACTATGTGATCAGCATTTCTCTGGGTTGACTTTTCACCTCCCAGGAACTGCCCTTCTGACATCAGACCCTGTGTGAGCCCAAGACTGTCATCTGCCTTTGAAGTTCTAGGCCACTGGGAGCCTGCAGATGGCTCCAGGGTAGCTGGAGGCTTCAGGGTTGCTTTGTACTTAGCTCATTGCACGCTCATTCTGACTGAATCATCACATGATCCTTTATAGTAATTACTCTTATTATCCCCATTTCATGGATGATGAAACTAAGGCTCAGAGAGAAGACAGTCTGGACCAATGTCATGCAGCAAGTAAGTGGCAGAAGTGGACTAGAACTCCACATGGTATCTGATGCTAAAGCATGGGCTATGAACTTCAAGGCCAATGTGTTTCTAAATTTTGTAACCACAACCTGGGTAAGAAATACATTTCACATAGTGCTCCAGTACATAGGTAGACAGAAATTTCTTGAAGCAATATTTACCTCTACCATGTGTGGTGTCCTCTGATGTTTTTATTGTATTTCACTAAAAAAAAAAATAGTGTTGGTCATGACTTATCAATGGGTCATGAACTAAAATTTGAAACACCCTGTTCTTGGTTCTACATCCTCAAGACTTAGACTGGGCTTATTACTGCCCTAGAGAAGTCAGGGTGTGTGGGCTGGGATGGCCACAGGGCAGTCAGGGATGGTGGGGTGGCTGGAGGCGGGGATGATGATGGTGGGGGAGGCCATTGGCTTCTGAGGAGCCCTCCAGCCTTATGAAGAATTCAAGGCCCTTCCTAAAAACCGGGTGGCTTACTCAGCAGGGCACAATGGCAGGGACAGCACTGTGAGGCCAGCTGAGGTGTGGGCGTGTGGGGTATAGGAGCGAGTGGGCAGCAGTGGGCCCCTGCCTTATGCCCCACTCCTGCAGGAGACGGCCAGGCGCTGTGGCTCCGAGTGGCAGGTGGGAAAGAACAGACCCCTGCCACCTTCCAGAACTACTTTGTGACTTGCTATGACCATGTGTGCCCCTACCACCCCAGCCTGGGGTTCTGGGACCTGGAATGAAATCTCCCCTCCCTGTACTTCCTTCCCAGCCTCTCTTTTCAGGGGGAGCTTTGGGACCCCCTGGAGCAGGGTCTGGGGCCTGTGACTGCAGACAGTATCACAGGGGGCTCAGCATCATTGCTGTCCGCTGTCCACTGACCTAGGGCTGCTGTGCCCAGGTGGCCCATGACTGTTGCCCGTGACCTTCCCTCCCCCCCAGCGCTGTCCTGCTTGGTTGGTGTGAGCCCTTCACCAAGGGTGACCATACAAAGCACCACAAATGGGGTGGCTTCAAACAACAGAAATTATCATCTCACAGTTCGGGAGCCCAGAAGTCTGAAATCAAGGTGTTGGCAGGCCCATGCTCCCCTCGAAACCTGGAGCGACACATCCTTCCCAGCTCTCCCTGCTCTGGTGAGCCAGCCCTCCTTGGCCTTCCTTGGCTGCAACTGCACTGCTTCAATCCTGGCCTCTGCTGTCACATGGCTTTTTCTTTCTGTGAATGTCTGAGTCTGCTCTCCCTGTCTTCTAAGGACACCAGATGTCTTGGATTAAGGCCTGCCCTCCTCCATCTTAATTTAACCAATTCTATCTGCAATGACCCTATTTCCAAGTAAGGTCACTACAGTAACTTCTGTCACAGCTGCACTGCAATTCTGACACTAACCCCCCCATGTTAGTTTAGACTCTCCGGTTCAAGGGCACGGTCCCCACAAACTGCCCTTACCTTAGACCCCAGCTCCAAGTTCAGGGGTTCCTGATCGCCTGCACTTCTGACCAACTGGCTCCAGATCTGGGGATTCCCGCCACCCCCGCAGGTTTGATAATTCACTAGAATAACCCACCGAACTCAGGAAGGTGCTGTACTTACTTTTACAGTTGTCTTACGGTAAAAAGGATACAACTCAGAAGAGGCACATAGGGTGAGGTCGGGAGGGCCACAAATGCAACACTGCCACGTCCTCACCCCGTGGCGTCAGGGTGGGTCGGCCTCCTGACACCCCAAGGTGTGTCACCAACTGGGGGTGCTCTCTTGAACTTTGGCATCCAGGGATTTTATGGGTCTCTATTATGTAGGGACGATTGATGGATGAGCTGCTCCACTCCCTGCAGGTCTGGCTGATGTGACACTTGATGTGGCTCAAAGTCCTAACTCCCTAATCCCCCTAATCCCCCTAACCCGAGTCATCTCCTCAGCATAATCCCTCAGGGGTGGCCCAGGCCCTCCAGGAATAACAAAAGACTCTCCCGTCATGGGAAATTCCAAAGATTTCTAGGGGGTCTCCCCAGAACTGGGGACAAGGCCAGCCAACAGTCACGTTCTGAGGGACTGGAGTTAGGACTTCTAGATATGTATATTTTAGGGGGACATAATTCAACCGTAACAGTGCCTGTGCCGGGCTGTTTTTAAAGCTCTCGATATCACCCCCATTTGTGCACCAATTACAGGTGAGGGACCCGTGGGTTGGGGTGGGTCTGGCCAGAGCCCTGTGCCCTCAGATGCCCAGGTGTGGGGTGGTCTGGGCGGTCTTAAGAGGGTACCAGGTGGGGCTCCTGCAGGACCGTGGGGGCATCTACTGGCCATGGGTCAAGGCCCTGGAGGACAGCAGCACCTACCTGTCCACCTTGACCCCTCACCTGAACCCATCCGAGAGGGCTCCGAGGTCCAGTCGGATGGGCCTGGGGTAGACAGGAGATGGGAGAGGTACGGGGCGCAGCGAGGAGCCCGGGCCCCAGAGATAAGGCTTCCAGCCTCTCTGCAGATCTCTCATGTCTTCTCCCACTTCTCAGGAAAGGCACCCGCTCATGTGCCCTGAACAGTGTGCAAGGGCATACGGGCCAAGTCGGGCACTGCCAGCCCCCCATGACCAGCCTGGGGGGAAGCCAGCGAATCTGCCCTGGCCACCTGAGGGTGATGCCCAACATCGCCAGGCCATCTGATAGGCCCTGCAACTAACAAAGGACTCCTGTCCCCCAGGAACTGTGGGGGTGCAAGGCCCCACCTTTGCCAAGGGGTGCGCTGGAGGCTGGTGTGGAGAGAAACAACCCCACTTCCCTCAGAGTTTCCCACCCTGCCCTGTGACACCCCAATCCAGGCTGGAGTTTGGGTGTTTCCCCATCGCTGGATTCGTCCCTGGGCTACCAGTCACAAAGTCTGACTCAAAGTGGCTCCAGGAGTAAGAAAGTTATGAACAAACATAGTGAGGAGTTCCAAGGAAGGATGGCTGAAGTAGGGGTGAAATAGACAGCTTAGCCACAACTTGAAGAACCCAGGCCCTTTCCGTCCATCCATAGGGAGCGTGGTGATTGTCACAGCCCTAGATGTTACATGCAGAAAGGACAGCGTCTATGGGAAGAATGAAAGAGGGATGAAGATTCATCCCTGGGAAGCTCTTCAAGAACAAGGGGCCTGGGTGAGGGTGGCCTAACTGCTGTAACAATCACAGGCTCCCAGTGACTCACTGCCCTACAAGTTTACTTCTCATGCAGATCAGCAGGGATGCTCTGCTCCACGCAGACACCCAGGGACCCAGGCACCTTCCATCTCCCAGGGCCACGGAGTCTTGTGCTGAGTCAGTCCAGCAGACTAGGGAGACCAGGGCATGGGCAGTCAGCTGGGAGATGGCCAGGCCCGAAGTGGCACACGTCACTCCTGCCCACGTACTCTACTGATTGCAAAGGAGTCTGGGAAATGCAGTCCAGCTCTGCGGCCTGAAGGCAAAGGAGACAGGGTTTGACAAATGCAGAGCCCTGTCTCTGCCACACAAACATTTCCCAGAAGCCACCTGAAGGGTTTCTCCTTTCAAGTCAGAAGTGGGTCACTGGGCCGTCCCTCAACCAGTCACTGGCGAGGGAATAGGACCACCCTGACATCTAAACCAACCAGGATTTCCTCCACCACTCAGGGGAGGGGTAGAGATCCCGACAAACCACGGGCTCCACGGTAGACGACTGACTGTCTGCCGGCTTCTTCTCCCCCTCTGGTCCCTGCCCTGCCATCTGTCCCCACCCCCACCTCCCCAGTTCCTGCCCTTGCGTCAAACCCAGCACAGCCACGCCGGGAATTCCTTGCTACCTCGCTAACTGTCCTTATGTGGCTCCTGGCAATGGATAGCCCTGAGGGGGGATATTTCCCAGGCCAGGACATCTGGGTGTCAGGCTGCAAGGTGCAGGGACTAGCGACTTCTCTGTGAGCGGAGGACCCTGGCCTTTCTAAAACCCTGAGAACTGAGGCTTTGCTCTTTCCTCCAGTCCCCCCAGGGAATGTGTGGCCTCAGACCTTCTGAGTTCTCCTGCAAGACAGCCTCTTCTCCTCTGCACTGTAGGAAAGGGTTCCTCCTCTTCCAGAGAGTTCTGGTCCTCCAGCTCTGCTTCCGACTGTTTGAGTAAATTTAATTTTTAAGGGGAAGGGGTGTCGGGAAGCCCATTTGAACCCAGAGCCAAGCCATCTATCTAATTGTTTTATCATGAATAAAGCTGTTACTTCCATCTCCATTGGGCTGAATCCTGCATTGTCTTCTTACTTGCCTCCACACTGAGCGAGAGGAGAGAGATGAAATTATTTCTACTGGCAAACCCCAAACACAGCCTCTGCAGCCTGGACACCCACATCTCCCCAGGCAACTGCTCTACACTTTTGGGGGACAGAGGATTCAGTTCTGTAGGGCAGGGGAGTCTATGAGTGGTGAGCTCCTCCATGCTAGGCAGAATAATGATTGCAAACCCCCACCCTTACCCTGAAGGACCCCAGACCTGTGATATGTTAGGTTCCATGGCAAAGGGAAATCAAAGTAGCAGATGGGATTAAAGTTGTAACATGCTGACCTTGAGATGAGGGCATTACCCTGGTTATCTGGATGGGCCCAATGTCATCACAAGGGCCTTTAAAACTGGAAGAGGGTACAGAAGAAAGAACCAGAGATTCGGCATTCTGAGAAGGACTTGGCCTAATGCTCCTGGCTCTGACGATGGAGGAGGGGGCCACCAGCCAAGGGATGGGGGCAGCCTCTAAAAGCTGGAAAAGGCAAGGGAACAAATTCTCCCCCAGAACCTCCAGGATGAACACAGCCCTGTGGACACCTTGATTTCAGCCCAGCGAGACCCATATTGGACTTGCGTTGTTTTAAGCCACCAAGTTTGTAATTTGTTACAGCGACAGTAAAAAAGGATTATACCTTCTAAGCCCGGCTACAACCCCAAAGACTATCCACGGTGTATTTTAAGCAGTTGGAACTTTTAGGGGAACTTGAAAATCAGGAGTAACGTCTGGAGAAAAGCCAGTAAAAATAGCTTCCATTTATAGAGCACTTTACTAGTTAGAACACACTAAGATGCAGAGACAAGGAGATCTTCAATTACCCTGGCTCAATCACGATAGACATTTAGAAATAATTAGAACAAGCAAATTTGTAGAGTCAGAAACTAGAATACAGGTTACGAGGAGCCAGGGTGGGTTTAGGGACTGGGGAGTTAATTCTTAATTGGCACGGAGTTTCTGTTTGAGGTGACTGAAAAAGTTTTGGTAATATATAAAAAGTGGTGATGGTAACACAACATTGTGACCATAATTAACACCAATGAATTATATATCTGAATGTGGTTAAAAGGGGGAAATTTTAGGTGGCATATATCTTGCTAGAATAAAAATTTTAACAACAAAACAAAACACCCATAGGACTGTATGACACAATGAACCCTAATGCAAACTATGGGCTGTAGTTATTGGTGCAATTATAATATCCTGGCATCCAGCCACAGACGTGCTAAACATCCTACAGTGCCCAGGATGATCCCCAACTGCAAATCATTGTCCAGCCCCCAGTGTCGATAGCGCTGAGGTTGACAGACCCTGTTCTGGAGACACTTGTGTCCCACGTGCACCAGGGCCATGTCCCAGCACGTTCACAGCAGCATGGCCAGGAAGGGTCCCCAAACTGGGGGCCTCAGAAGTATCCATCCAGAGTAGAATGGAGACACGTAAGGTAATCTATTCACATCATGGACAAAGTAATGAATAGTCCCTATCTTCATCAAAATGAATGAATCCCAAATCAATGTTGCATGAAAGAATAATAGTATCATTCTCTCATCACTGGTAACAAAGGTACCATCCTAATGCAAAATGCCAACAATGGGGGCAGATATATGGGACTTCTGTATTTTCTGCATGCTCTTTCTGTAAGCCTGCAACTTGTCTAACAAAAATAAATTAATTAATTAAAAAGAAACACATTTATTTTCCTCTGGTGTGACAGTCCAGAAGTGAGTGGTTCAGGCTGAGAGGGAGAATCACCCCCCCAGCATTCGGAAAACGAGGCCCCTTCCTTCCGGTTGCTGTGCCGTCAAGAAGGCTGTTACCTTCCGTGTGGTTGAAGACACCCTCACCTCCTGATACATGTTGCTGCCCTAGAGAAGGAGCTAGTGGCTCCCTCTTTAAGGAGATGACGCAGAGCTGGCACACTTCACTTCTGCTCACATGTTATTGGTTCACATTTAGTCACCTGGACACATCTAGCTGCAAGAGAGTCTGAGAAATGTCTCCGGATGAGTGGAAAGGGTCCAGCTGAATTGTGGAGGAGCATGTGGGAGAGGGGATCTTACCACTAAAAGGAAAAAGGAAAGAGAGGCCACTGGTAGCCACTTAGTTTGTTCCACAAACACTTTCTGTGGGTCGGTCACTGTGCTAAGCTGGGCCATGTGTCATTTTGCTGAATCCTCCCACACAGTCCCAGGTGGAGGCTGTTTCAGGAAGGAGAGCTCTTGGTTGCAAGTAACACAAAGTCCAGCTACAAAAAACACAGTTATTTTTGATTTGACAAAAACTCTTGCAACAGTGAGTCTCAGGGTTGGTCCAGAAGATCAAGCGTGTCTTTAAGGAGCCAGGCAGTTTGTCTTTCCCTTCCACCATCCTTGGCATGGTGACTTTTTTTTTTAATATTCATTTTATTGAGATATATTCAGATACCACACAGTCATACAAAACAAATCGTACATTCAATTGTTCACAGTACCATTACATAATTGTACGTTCATCACCTAAATCAATCCCTGACACCTTCATTAGCACACATACAAAAATAACCTGAACAACAACCAAAGTGAAAAAGGACAATCAAAGTAAAAAAAAAAAAAGGATACTGGGTGCCCTTGTCAATTTGTTTGTTTGTTTCCTTCCCCTATGTTTCTACTTGTCCATCCCCAAACTAGACAAAGGAGAGTGTGGTTCCTATGGCCCCCAATCCCACTGTCACCCCCTCATAAGCTACATTTTTATACAACTGTCTTCAAGATTCATGGGTTCTGGGTTCTAGTTTGATAGTTTCAGGTATCCACCACCAGCTACCCCAATTCATTAGAACCTAAAAATGGTTGTCTAAATTGTGGATAAGAGTGTCTGCCAGAGTGAGCTCTTGGCTCCTTTTGGAATCTCTCTGCCACTGAAGCTTATTTTTGTCCTTGTGTCTCAAGTGAGTTTCTTGTAGACAGCATTTAGATAGTTCCTGTTTTTTAATCCATTCTGTCAGTCTGTG
>PVKY010012047.1:0-11718 GCA_004027775.1 Bradypus variegatus | reverse complement strand
AGAGTCTCCCCCTGAGTGCCTCTTTGTTGCTCAGATGTGGCCCTCTGTCTCTAAGCCACCTCGGCAGGTGATCTCACTGCCCTCCCCCTTACATGAGACTTGACTCCCAGGGGTGTAAATCTCCCTGGCAATGCAGGATATGACTTCCGGGGATGAATCTGGACCCAGCATTGCGGGATCGAGAACATCTTCTTGACCAATAAGAGGATGTGAAATGAAACAAAATAAAGCTTCAGTGGCTGAGAGATTTCAAATGGAGTCGAGGGTCACTCTGGTGGACATTGTTACTCACTATATAGATAACACTTTTTAGGTTTTAATGTATTGGAATAGGTGGAAGTAAATACTTGAAACTATCAAATTCCAACCCAGTAGCCTTGACTCTTGAAGACGATTGTGTAACAATGTAGCTTACAAGGGGTGACAGCGTGATTGTGAAAACCTCATGGATCACACTCCTTTTATCCAGTGTGTGGATGGATGAGTAGAAAATGGGGACAAAAACTAAACGAAAAATAGGGTAGGATGGGGTGTGTGTGATTTGGGTGTTCTTTTTTATTTTTATTTTTATTTTTTCTTATTCTGATTCTTTCTGGTGTAAGGAAAATGTTCAAAAATAGATTGGGGTGATGAATGCATAACCATATGATGGTAGTGTGAACAGTTGATTGTACACCATAGATGATTGTTTGGTATGCGAATATATCTCAATAAAACTGAATTTAATTTAAAAAACAAAACAGGCATTTCAGGAATACATTTTAAAAGTTAATCAGTAATTCTTCTCTAAAGGGCAATGAAACATAATTGAAGCAATTATTAACAGGCTAAAATAATTAGCATTTACTGGGTGCTTACTAAGTGCAGACTAGGGGATCTGCTGAGATTCCTCTAAACACAGGATCAAAAGACTCGCTTAGAATGAGATCTGCCTGGAAGGGCGTTGGTTAGGAACCACAGCTTGACAACAGGGCAGCATCTGGCCTTCTTTCCCCAGGGGAGTAGAGCTCCCAGTGGTGTGTGGTACATAGCAAGGAGCTATTCTCCTCGGTCCGCCAGTGGTGAGGAAATGAGTCACACTGGGTAGATGCAGGAACAGTCTTGGCTTACAAGTCTCACACCCCATAGAAGCAATTGGTAGCGACTCCAGAAGCAAAGCTTCCAAGGTCCCAGCAAGAAACCTGCCCAATTATAAGAGTCACCACTTTCAGGGAAGCCTTAAGCCATGGCTTTCCATCAAGTATTTATAACTGCCAGGTCAAGTGTATGTTACCAGTAAAGAGTCTTTTACCCTAGGCTATGTTGCCTGGTAACCTAGATGACATACTCTCTTTATCAGGTTTCCAGGGGAACAGAATTAGAAAATTAAAGGAAGGTCAAATGCTCCTGCAAAAGAAGAAAGGGTTTTGTTACCCCTTTAGCCACAGCTGGGCATTATAAACATTTATAAACATTGACACATCAATCCTCTCAACACCAGAGATAGGTGCTGTTATTGATTATCCTCATTTGACAGGTGAGGAAACCGAGGCACAGGAAAGTTAAATAATTTGTCCAAGGTTTACACAGCTAGTAAGTGGCAGAGTTAGACTCAAATCCAGGCAGTATGGCCCTGGAGCCCTACTCTCCAAGACCAGGCCCTAAAACTGTCCTTATGTTTGGTTTATCCTGGATAATCTAAACAGTATTACCAGGGCTTGAGTTATCTGAATAGGAACAGTCTCTCCACTCATGCTTGTTTTTGTTTGCTTTTTAATAATTACGAGATGCCATCCAGTTCCAAAAGTCCCAAGGAAATTGAGCACATTGTATAGCTGCACAAGCTAGCAAGTAAGTGTATATCAAAGCAGCGCGAGGTTTAAGGCCAGGCTTTGAGAGTTGGGCAGATCTGGGTTTGTGTAGTTGTGCTCTCACATGCTGGGTAAGCTGCACTCTTATGTAATATGTTGTAGCAACTATCAATTTCTCTAGGACTCAATATCCTGATACGCAAGAATGACAGTGTCTGGCCCATACAAAATCTTCAATAAATAGTAACTCATCATTATTATCACACAGCTTTCACTCCACAAAATATTTGTTGTTGTTTGCCAGGTCCAGTCATAGCATTTTACACTCTAAACAACGTTTTACAATGTTAAATTTCACTTCTTCACAGTCTGTCTCCGAGGCACAAAAGTTCACAAGAAATGCTACCTTGCCTCGGAAGGCTTGAAGCACTTCCACGAAGCCAACGAAGACTGCATTTCCAAGGGAGGGACCCTGGCTGTCCCCAGAAATGCCGACGAGATCAGCGCCCTCCGGGACTACGGCAAAAGCAGCCTGCCCGGTGTCAATGACTTTTGGCTGGGTATCAACGACTTGGTCACTGAGGGCAAGTTTGTCGATATTAATGGATTCGCCATTTCCTTCCTCAACTGGGACCGCGCACAGCCTAACGGTGGCAAGAAGGAAAACTGTGCCTTGTTCTCCCAGTCGGCTCAGGGCAAATGGAGTGACGAGGTCTGCCGGAGCAGTAAGAGATACGTGTGCGAATTTATCATCCCTTAGCAGGTCCTTCTCAAGTATGTCTTCCAAGCAAGGTCACGATGTACAGGCTGATGGTCCCCAATACGAATAAGTCAGAATTGCAACACGGGAATTGGTTTCTATAGGAGGAAAACAGAGTCGGTCAGTTTTGCTACTGCTTTTCATTGTGATTTTTCTATCCGTGGGATAGAAGGGATCAGAAATAACAATCCTGCCACATGCACGCCATTAAAATGGTTTCTGCAAAATGGGCAATGATATTCTTCTCTCTCTTTCCTAGCCCCTTTCACTTGTGTGTACCCAGTCTGTTTTTAAAATATGATAACCGTGCATTTCTTCAATCCAGAAAAGTAAGCTTAGGCTACCTGGACCATTTTCTCTTGCAAGATTTGTATATGTTTGTTTGGTGAGAATTCCATAAGTCAGAGATTCTGTGTGCCATATAATCCAGGAATTTTTTAGTCTGATGCTCGAACTGTTCAATCCTGGCAACAAAACCTGCTTAGCCTGTAACCCCACCCTTTATGTTCTACTGCCAATTGCCTTTGATTTGCTGCAGTTCCTGCTAAGACATCTATCTTGATCTCCCCCCCCCCAACTTTTTCTTTGGAAGTTCTGAGTCAGGGATCCAGAAACCGGAAAAGAATTGATAAAGTAGCATATTTGGTCAGTTTCCACTCCCGGCAATATATTATGATTTCCGACTTGAATGCATAGCCCTAAGGCAGAGTAAGAGCAGCAGATTATGTGGAGAAAATAAATAGAAAAAAAAATCTCTTTTTCCCTTGCTGTAGCACCCTTACTTTCCCTTTATGAAATCAAGCATGGATGGTATAAATGAGTTTCCTTTTTTCAAATTCTTTATATACATATATATTTCAACCATCATATATTATTTAATGATGGGGCAACCTATCTTTGGAGTTTGAAAATTGGATTTAAAAGACTATTTTGAAGTCACACATATATATGCCATTTTTTATTCTGTCAAATGATATTCCTTCCAAATTGTTTTACTAGATTGTGTAAAATAACTTCATTGCTTAATATGAAATTACAAAGTTTAGGCTTGGGATAAATGGGATTTTTTTTAACATAGAACAAAGCAGTTCTAAATATATTGTGTTCTTCAAATAAACGTCTTTTTATACTTTAAATGTTAAATGAGTTTTGTGAGCAATATCCTGCTCTGCAAACGTTAACTAGTTGTACTTGTAATTAAGTTTTAGTTCTTTTCATTGCATAATAAAGCCTGAATTCTGATCAAAGTAGATATATTTGGATGTTGATTACAATTATTCAAACTATGTTGGCTTATATCAAGCATGGTAAAATTTGAAAAAAAAAATATTGTGGATTTGATCAAATTGGTGATTCAGGTGTGCTCAGAGAACAGTGAGTTTTACCTGATAATAAAGTGGTGAAGTCCAGGGTTAGGTGGATTGGGGGACTTTAAAAGTAAGCATTCTGGCAATTAGTTTTGGTTGACCCTGGCCAGCTCCCTCTTCCAATGCAATCTTTGTCTCCTTAAACATAATGAAATTATTCTCTTCACTCTCCTGGCTCTGGGAAAAACTCTTTCTATAATTGTCATTTATCCTCAGAATAACTGTGGGAGTCCGGCTCTAATCAGGCTCTGAAGGAACAAACCGAAGAAGGGAGATTTGTAATTGCCCCAGGTCAATGCAGAGGGAGTAGAGAAGTTGCCTGCATCAGCTGATGCAAAGTCTCTGTGCGTCGCAACCATGGAGACGCTGTGACAAGGTCAAGGCTGTTCAGACAAGCCATGGGGATAGATTCTCATCCATTCTCCCAGTTTCCTCCTCTGAACTAACAATTTGGGCAAAACACTGACCTTGATAAGGCATTTTGCCTGAGGCTTGCACGGGGTAAATCATCTGCCCCTCCCCGCTTTGAAAGGGCTGAATAAGGACAACCACCGTTCACACAAAGTCAGAGTTTCGGTGCCCAGAAGATGGGGTTAGGTAAGAGCATCCTCCCCACAGCAGCCCAACCAAAAGGAGCAGGAGAAGATGCCTAAGTCAAAGAGGAAGTCGAGACTACAGATGGCGGGAGATGAGCAAGGCTGGAAGTTGTGGATTCACTGTCTTTAAGAAGAAATGAACTGGCTTGTTGAGGGTCAAACTCAGAACTTTATTATGTAGCCAACAAATCAGTGAAAAGCTGCACCCACAAGATTCATTTCCCTAGACTGCCCTTGGATCTGTTTTGCCTGTTGGGCACTATCTAGTTAAAAATAATTGTTGTTCAGGCAGGAATGATGACTAGGTTTTAACTCTTGACCCACCCCTGGTTTTCCTGGAAGCTGCCTGGGCTACCGTGTGGAGAAGCATCCTGAAGCCTGGCGCACCGAGTGCCACGAGCAATCAGCAACGGCTCTCAGAAGTTCAGGGCTGGAGGATGTCAATATAGGCACCAAGTAACTGTCACCCCCAGGGCAGACACCTGGCTTCCCGCAGATGTCAGGTAATGTTCAAAGCCTACAGTCAGGGCCCTGCAAGACCCACCAGGAAGCCGAGTCCAATCTCTAGGGCAGGGCTGCTCAAACATTTAAGTGCTTAGAAATCACTTGGGGATCTTGTTAAATTGCAGACTGGCTAAGGTCCAGGATTCTGCATTTCTCTTGTTCCTGGTAGATGCCAACACCGCTGGACCATGGACCACACAGTTGGAGTAACAAGGGTGTGAAGCTTTAGCTGCTTGCCCAGATTCAGTCTCTAATTGATTCCAGCAGTTCTGAGAACTACTGCGCTAGCATTTTAGCTCATGAGTGGAAGCATGGTGGTAGTAGGGGTTATTGTAGGAAAAAAAAGAGTTCATCCTACCTTTATAATCATACATGAGTAATTTCTTCCACTTTCATTCATTTGATTCATCTATCAAGTATTTTGCTGAGCTAACTATAGGTCCAGTGCTGTGCTAGGTTCTGGGGACAGGGAGGTGCACAAGTTTGATAAGGCTTCTGTCCTCAAGGAGCTTATATTCTAGAGAGGTAAGATATGCAATAGACAAGTAAAGAAGCAAACAGAAAATAAAAGAGGAAATTGAGAGAGAGAGAGGCTGAGAGAGCAAGTTGTGACCAAATGGCAGCCACCCTTCTAATGCAGACTCCCCATGGAAGAAGACAATGGAGAAGAAAGAGCTCTTATAAGCATTGGGTCAAAAATCCAAGAAAGAAAGAAAGATCCAGAAAGAAGCAACTTACTCAAAATTACCCAGCAAGCTGGGGAGGGCAGGGCAAGGAATTTGATTTTCTGCCTCCCAATGCAGAGCGTGGCATGCAGCAGCTCGATTTCAGAGTCAGGTAATGACAAGGATGTGGAGTCAAGACCCAGACTCTGCCCTTACCACCATGGGATTTCAGGCAAGAATAAACTTTTGATCCCCCAGTTCATCATCTATCAGTGGAAAAGACAGATCACCTTACCAAACTGTGAGATGAGATGTGAAATACATTTTGTGAGTAAGCAAACACTCTAGATAGTAATGGCTTCATTTCATTATAAAACCAATATATCTCACTTTAGAAAACTTTGAAGAGTAGGAAAAATATATTTTAGGAATTGTCTTTTTCATACATTTATCTGATTGACATTTATTGAGCACATGTACCTAGCCGTATTTTGAATAATTCTTCCACCACCCGTGCGAAGGTGCAGATGTTACATCATACTGTATTAGGCAATGCTATGTCCTTGCTTTATTTTCCTTGAAAAAAAATAAGCATTTTTTTTTCTATTTCACAAAGATGCTTTCCATGGTTCCATAATATTCCAGTGTGTTATCCATTGAACACCTGTAGAAGAGCAAATTTTTTAATTCTTTATTTAAACATCTGAATAGAAAATTTAGCATTTATTTAAATGAATGGAAACTTTGTTTTTCACTTTTAGTATTTTGTAAATAATGTAAAATTAATCTTTGTGATTAATCTTTTTTCTTTTAGACTTTGTTAGAAACAAGCACTATACCTAAAAACGCTCACCCAATGTGTAGGAGAAAAGAATTTATTCTCAATCTTGCAAGAGTGGATGCACCACCAAAGAAATGTGGCAGGCTTCCCCGAACAGAAGAACATGGCAGTAGTTATACCTAATACGCAGGTCCCTCCCGTTTCCACATTGGCTGGGTACTCCAGAGGTTACAGCCTATCCCAGAGAGCTAACTAGTCTGCCTTTGAGATTTTGAATTGTACAGCCTATCCGAGAGAGTTAACTAGTTTAAATTTCTCGTGGAGAGTTTCTGCCTTTGATTATATCCCACATCCCTTTACATTCCAGTATCCCTGGTTATTTTTTCCCATCTAAGGAGATGGCGCTGATTCTAGGCTTATGTCATGGCTCTCTCTCTCCTTCCCTCTACCAGGGACCAGTTTAAGCTAGTTCTGCCACCGAGTCTCCACTTTCCCTATTCCATGTTGCCTTTTATGTGAAAGCTAAATTTAACCCTCTCTAACAGACGTCAGTTTTTCTGCCCCATTATGATCGATTTCCAGCAGTGGAATTACTGAATCCAAGGGTAGGTATTAGATTTGTATCATGGTGCTATCAGGGTACTTAATTATTTTCCTAAGGAACTGTGCAAATTCAAGAGGCAGCATGTCCTGAGCTGCTGCTAGGTTTGGAGTCAGCCAGTCGGCATCCACGCCCGCAGCTCTGTGACCTTGCACCAGTCATTTTACCTCCTGGAATACAATTCCTGATACGTAAATTTCAATTGGTAAATAAAAGTAAAACAATAAAGTAGAGGGATTCATAATATTCATCATATTTACCTTAAAAAATAGTTGATTTGACAAATACTAATTACTATACTAATACTAACAAATACTAATACTAAGAAAAAGACTCACATGTAGTAGGTCTCGATATTATGACAGTTGGTATATTTATTTGGGTTACACAGATTCAAGCCGTCAAAGGGCTGGGGATAAAGTGAATAACAAAAACAGAGGCTGACCAGCATTAAATTTAACAAGTTACAAAAGAAGGTATAGTTACAAACGGGGGCGGCGCCAGGGCAGGGCCGGAGCAGGGCGCACTGCGGGCGGCTGCGGCTGCCCGGGGCGCTCCAGGCGGCCGTGGACGGGCCGTGGCGGTGGCGCCCCCGCGCGGCGGCGCTCGGGGTGGGCGCGGGGCGAGGGCGCGGGGAGACTGGCCGCCGCGCTCGCCGCTGTCCTCGCCGGCCGAGCGCCAAGGCTGAGCGTGCAGGACGCGCGTGCGGGCGGCCGGGGACGCCGGCTGTCGCCGCAGATGGCGCCGGAACCCCGTAGCGTCTGCTGCCTCCGGCCACTGGGGGTGGACTGCGACCACGTGGACGGACGCTGGCGCCGCGGCCACTGTTCCACCCAGGTCGATGTCTTCCAGGGAGAAGGAGCAGCGGCCTGGCTCCCGCCTTCTGCTGGGCACCAAGGTGAGGAGGGGCCTGGGGGAATGGCCTGCCCTCCCTTAGCCGCCAGACCCCCGGGGCCAGCCGGCCACCGGGCCCCGGGACCACGGATAGCTCCGCTCTCCTCCCGGTGACTGCAGAACCAGAGTTAGCAGCCAGCTCTGAGATTGTGAGCAAGCAACTCACATGCTGAGACTGGATTTCCTCTTCTGTAAAATGCAGGTAATGCCTGGGAACATCTAGAAAGTGGGATAATGCTCCCACTTCGTTCAAGTTTTTGTGGTGATTTCATGAGACAAGGCAGGTGGAAAGGACTTGGCTCGTAGGAGGGCCTTAGAAAATGAAAATTATCGTCACCGGCTGCAAGCTGATTTCCGAGGACTAGAGAAAAAAAAAGGGCTCTCATCTTTTTAGAGGCAATTGCTCAAAAATTAAATATCAGGTGGCTCCGAGAAAAGAACGAAATTTCCTGAGTACTCAAAGAACAATGGGGAGAAAATTAAAATGATAGTTGTTTTCCAAGGTGTAGATAGCTAGAATGGGCAACCTGAATCAGCCCTTTAAAGAGTGAACCCTATGAATTCTAATATTTGAACCTGTTCAGCATTATGGAATTTGAGAAACAAAAACAAAAGATAGCTGTTTAACCTTATAGCACCTGTTTAACCTTATAATGGCCTTTTTACTTCCAAAAACTTGTGTGACCTGATGAGCCATGATTTTTAAAAAAGAATTTTCTGAGTCCCACAGTGTGATAAATTTATCTAGTGATTTTCCTGTGACCATTCACATATTTTTATGTCACAATAAGCATATAATGTGGGATTTTACTCTCTCATTTTGGTGATGAGGACACTGAAGCTCAAATGATTAAGTCACGTGCTTATGGCTACACAGGTGAGATGCTGCAGGGCTGGGATTGGCTGGCCCCTGGGCCTGTGCTCTTTGCAGCACCTCTTGCTGCCTCCATTCTGGAGGCATATCTCAAGTTAAAGTAAAATTAACATGTGGCTATATCATCTAACTATTCTATTAGGGTTAACATGTACGACCATATTTATCTAGGTAACTCTAGAGAGCAGGCTCTCAAGGTCAAAGACAAACCTTTGGTTAAAAACCAAAGGAAATCAGGTGCAAAATAGATTAATATTGTTAATATAATCGAGAGAAGCTTCTCAGTAATCAAAAACAAGAAGTGTATAGCATATCAGTCGCTGTTCTAGATTTCTAGACATGCAGCCAGCAGCAAATACAACACATGGTTGAAAACAAATTCATTAAATTGCTAATAACTGTTACCTCTGTGCCACAGGATTTTATGGTGATTTTTATTTTCTTTTCTGTCCTTTTTTTTCTTTTTATTATATACACTTTCTACAGTGAGCATATATTACTTTTATGGACTAGACTCTAATGGGCCAACATATTTTGACATTTTGCGCTTGCTAGATATATCCTATAGTTACCACTGCTGACTCATTTGAGAGCTTAATGTTTCAGTAATCAAGATTTCCATTGATTAAAGTTTCAGCCCACCTTGGGGATAAAGACATTTTTAAGAGGCAGAGTGCATCCTTAAACAATTCAAAGAAAGGGCTAGGAGGAAGAGAGAGAAAAGGGGAAATAAAATCATTGAGGTAGAGACCAAGTCTTAAGAACTTTTTCATTTGCTAGTAACATGGATCCAGCCAGAGACCAGCTTTCTTCCCAAATTACAATGTAAGGAGTAGATTATGAAAGTGGTATTGAGCCTTGGGGTAGGGATCGAAAATGTTCCGACTCTTCGGAGCAATCCTCATATGTACAAATTGTGTAGGGAAATTCTGACCTGAAGCAAAACAACCTTATACTTCCTTCCTTTCAGTTCTTTCAAATATTTTCCACCAAATTGCATTGGCCAAAGAATCCCTATGATATACCACAAAAGAATGAGAGGTCAGTAAAGAAGATATGAAAGGAGAACTTGAAAGTTCAAAGAATTCATTCCCTGAATCCAAAAATCATTAAATAGAAGAACCTGATGTTATTCACAAGCGTCTTCGAAGGACATCCTTGGCAAATAACATCTCAACCTCAGAGAGAGGAACTCCCTTTTTGCATGTAAGTTACACTCTTCCTACTAATTTTGAAGTTCCTCACATTGTTCACTGTTCATTATGAAAAGTTTTTTGTTGCCTTTCATTATTTTAGTATATCAAGTGTTTATATTGTTTTAGCCTCTTAAAAGTCTACTTTGCAGAAAAGAAAATCACAAACCAGTTTCTTTAATGAATGTAGTTGCAAAAATCCTCAACAAAATACATTCCAATTGAATGCAACAACACATCAAAAGAACTATACAACATGATCAAGTGAGCACAAGTCACACAAGCTTTCAGCTACTGGAGACCATGCATCTGGGTCCACACATCTGTTTCCCAAGAGGTTGAAAGGCCACGTCAACATTCCCAAAACACACTCTCCCTGCCCCTAAATGCCTTTGCACCTGCTGTTTGTTTGCCTGGAACAATTTCCTGAGCCTGTTTCCACCTCTTTAAATGGGGATGATAATATCTATTCCTCCCAGCACTGTGGTGAAAATTAATATCAATGCCAGATATATAATGTGTACCCCCTCCATGTAAAGCCTTTCAGGGAGAGTTGATGACTACAGTGGCAATATTTCTGCATAGTCTATGGTTCACTTATGGCTTCTGCAGCATCAAATTCCAGAGTCTACGACTGATTCTCAGGGACTCTGAGAGCCTCTTAAAATCACACTCAAAATTGGGTATTTGGGAATAGGATCTG
The DNA here is from genome assembly GCA_004027775.1 of Bradypus variegatus. Taxonomy (NCBI): domain Eukaryota; kingdom Metazoa; phylum Chordata; class Mammalia; order Pilosa; family Bradypodidae; genus Bradypus; species Bradypus variegatus. Next base: position 990 of record PVKY010012047.1, on the reverse strand, counting down.
CATCTTCTCTCAGCATCTCAGAGGGGCTTGAGACCCTCAATAGGTGTATGATCACTGTTTGCCCCGACGGGCATAGCCAAACCCCCTACCCTCTTGCAGGCCAGTCCCACACTTCCCAGGTACCATTTGCACCTGTTTTGCTGAAAGTCCAGAGAGGATTGACAAAGTCTGTTATGGCTACAAGGTTTGGATTGAGGGTTTTAATGGATTACAATAGGGGATTCTAAACTGGGGTTTACGAGCCCCTCCAAAACTGTGTGCAAAGTTGTTTGTATATGTGCATGCATGCATTTTATGGAGGGCTCAAGCTTCTGTCGTGGTTCTTATAACTCCCACAAGATACAAAACCATTGGTTTGAACAAACTCTCTTTTTCTCTCTTATATCACCAATATGTCCTCTTCTTGGTTTCTTCCTGGTTGTATCCTCTAAGAACAGTTAGGGAACTCGGGTGTTTCAGTTCTTTCCTTGTTATGCAATATAGGGTATGTACAGATAGACCTGTTAGAATGCCCTTTTTTAAATGCATTTTTATTGTGAACTTTAACATATATACATAACAGTGATAATGTTCAAAGTATGATTTAACAAGTAGTTAGAGAACAAATTTCAAAGGATGTCATAGGTCACAATTCCACAGTTTCAGCCATTTCCATTAATGTAAAATATAACATACATACAGAAAGATGTCATCTCTCGATGTACAGCTCAACAGTTATATAGGTAATTTCAAAAATTGTTGTGGGTTACAGTTCCACAGTTTCAGTTCTTTCCTTGTTATGCAATATAGGAACTGGCGGTTTGATGTGCTGAGCCCTCGATCATGGGACTTGCCCTTATGTGGCTTGTTGCTGCAGAGGAGAGGCTAAACTTGCGTGTAGTTGTGCCTAAGAGTCTCCCCCTGAGTGCCTCTTTGTTGCTCAGATGTGGCCCTCTCTCTCTCTAACTGAGCCACCTTGACAGGTAAACTCACTGCGCTCCCCCCTACGTG
>PVKY010012046.1:0-11714 GCA_004027775.1 Bradypus variegatus | reverse complement strand
GGGGCAGGGGCAGAGCATCAGAGCTCCAGGGTCTGTGCCCACTTCTGCTTCACCACTGTTCTGCTCCAAGTGTTACCCTGGTGGAATCTTACGTGTGAGTTGAACGCGTTCATCTACCCACCTCCAGTAAGAGGCCCCTGGTGGCACTCCTGACAAAGTGCAGGCTAGGGCAGAGGGGGCTTGGGGTGGCAGGAAGGGCAGGGGAAATTGCTCGCGTGATGGGGAAGGGGTCAGCGACTGCTCTGGCTGGGTAGGGGGAGCATTCAGACTGGGAAGCAGCAGAAGACTAAGCTGAAGGAGGGAGGATTGTGGGGGGCTGGGAGTGGAGGGATGGTAGGGGGAGCCTAGAACAGGCAGCTAGAGCACGTCTGCCTTATCCTGAGAGTACCATGGGATTTGGGCAGGAGAGGACCCTGAGGAAAGAGGCACCTCAATGTCACACCAGTTGGCTATGGTCCACTTCAGTACTACAGCTAGGCACTCAGCAGCAGCGAGCATTGTAAGCGCTCACCGGCACTAGGCATTATGCTGAGTGCTTTTCCTGCATGGTGCATTTATTCCTCCCAACAAATCTGAAGATGAAACCAGATATCCACCCCCCGTCGTTACAGATGAGGCAGCCAAGGCCCAGGGAGAGGACATGCAGGGAGGTACAGGACAACGGGGGCTGCGGCCCTTGCCCACAGCCTTCCAGTCCAGACGACTGGCAGTCATGGTGCCTTTGGGGATTTTCTCCAATAATTCAGGAATTCCTCAAGTGTTTGAATGCTCGTCATGCCCTCAGCCCCGTGTAAGGCACTGTGCCTTTGGACTTTCCCGCACCTCAAAGCTCAGACTTACCATAGCATTCCTGGCCGCTGAGGAACACGGGTCCAGAGCCAGCCCGGAGCTGGAAGGTGATGGGAGGAGAAAGCTCGAGCCCCGTTATGGCCACCTGCACAGGGAGGGGGTGTGGGGGCGGGAACGGAGGGAAGGCAGGTCTCAGGCCTGGCACCCGGCTGGGGGTGGCCTCTGGCAGGTATGTCCCGAGTGTGTGTCCCCCAAGTACACTTGGTGTGTCCTCCTCAGCCACCCTGGGCCCTCCTGCTGAGGTGGGCGCTATAGAAGAATGGGATTTGATGACCTCATGCTACGATGAGAACAGGCTCCTAAGCCTGCGCACTGCCGAACAGAGGCGTCTGGTCAAATGAGAAAAGCAGTTACAAAGTTGTATGTATCCGGTATACAACATATGACAAACAATATGTAAATAAACATATGAATAAAGGTTAGAAATGTGATAAAGTACTAACCACAAATGTCAGTGGATACCATGGTATTTATTTTCTCTAAACCTTTCCAAACTTTCCAATTTCCCAGGAAAAGGACAATGTACTTTGTATATGTTGAGCTCCTACCGTGTCTCAGGCTAAGTGTTTACCTGTCATATCTCATTTAAATCCTCACACCAAGTCCAGGAAGCAGGAACTGCTACTTTAGAGAGGAGGAACATGAAGCTTAGAGAGATTCACGCAGTGCCTCTGGTTCGGCCATGGAGCAGATAAGTGAAAACTGAAATTCAGCAGCTATAAAGACCTATAGATGTTGGATAAAATGTCATTCAATGTTTTTACTGCACAAATGAACTAGGGATATAGAAAGAGGGGCTCCTGGGCATCAGAAAAGAAGAATAGCATGTGTAAGAGCTCATGTGGTAGCGCTGTAAAGGGAAAATGGACTGAAAACAGCAAGGGGTTTGGGTTTTAATACTCATGCAAGGACTCAGAGAGGGGAAGAACTGTAACTGGGCCTACTGAATAAAGGCTGGAACCTTCTAAGAGTTGTACCCTCAGTAAAAACCCCAGGGTATGTGTTGAAAAAAAGGTAATAAAAGACAAATAAAGCCAAAACCAACCAACCAACCAACCAACTAACCAAAGAAGCAAACTAAACTACCCACCATCCAAGGAAGATTAGAAGAGATCATAAGTGGAAATAAAAGAAATCTCCTGTTGGAAATTAAAAACCCATGCCTCTTAAAAAAAACAAAAACAAAAACCATGTTACCTTTCACTTTTATGAAATCTAAATTTGCTTGGTAGGTACTGCCAAGCCAAGCAGCATAAAATTAATACCAGTCTTGTGTTTTTCCCGGGGCAAGCAGCAGAAGGAAACACAAAATCACTTTGTTGGGACACTCCCCAAACCCAGGCCACATAGGATTCTTTCAGAAAAACTCATTGAAGATGAGTTCACCATCAAAAAATCACAGAGCACACAACAAACAATCCTGCTAGAGTCAGCAAAACAAACAAAATGACTATAGACAAGCACAACCAAGAACTCCAGATAAGAGAACAGAATGGAAATCTTAAAAAATGAAATGTTTGATTAAAACCAAATAAATACAAAAGTAGGAATCAGAACTATAAGAACAAGACCTATGAGAAAACAGTCAGATTTTCAAAAGAACCCAATGCAGCTTCTAGAAATGAAAAATAAAGCAAGGAGATAAATGGAACAAATGGTTAAAAAGCAGAATAAACCAGAATGAAGAAACTGGAATAGTGATGTGAACAGATTACCTGATATGCAGCACAGAGAAAGATAAAAAATATGGAAAAGAGGCCAAGACATGGATAGAATGAGAAGATCCAACATGCCTTTAATAAAGGTAATGACAGGAGAGAACGAAAGAAAGTCAATAGTCAAGATGATAACAACCAAAAGTTTTCCATCAATGATCAAAGATACAATTCAGGAAACTTAGGTACTGAACAGATAAGTAAAAATAAATCCACAATTGAATATATTGTGGTGGAACTGTAGATAACAAAAACAAAGAGAATATCTTAACATAAACCAGAGAGTAAGGAGATTTCTAAATAAAGAATAGTCAAATAGACTGAGATTTCAATAGCAACATCAGAAACCAGAAAAAAAAGAATAATATCTTCAAAGTTTTGAAGGAAACTGTCTTAGCAGAATTTGTATATACAGCCAAACTATCATGAAGGAATGAGGGTAAAATAAAGATATTTCCAGGCAAAACCTAAGTAAATTTACTACTTCTAGCCCTATTAAAGGATGTTTCAAAAAGATGGAAATTGAGAAGGAAAAAGTTGGATTCAAGAAGCAGTGGTGAGAACCTAAGATGGTGGCTAGGTGAGACGGCTAAAAAACACCTTCGTGAAAAATACTAGATTAAAAACCAGAAAGTGACCCAGAACACCACTGCCAGCAATGCACCAGTCGGACAAGGTCTGCTAAATCCACAGGGAACATGCAGTTGGTGAAACCAGGAGCCTGCATGCTGAAACGAGTGAGTGAGTTGGCTGAAAGTCCCACAGCAGCGCTGCAGTGTGGGGAAAACGGTGGGCTGGAGCTTGGAGACAGACTAGTTCTTTAAAAAAAAAAAGCCCAGGAGTGGCTGCAGATACGACGGGGAGAGCCACGCAGTGAAGCATGGCAGGAGCGCGCTGGGCTAACACCTCGGTGTCTGGCATGGAGGATACCCCTTTCCACACCCGCTGCTGATTGTCTGGAGACCAGAGGAGCAGAGGGGAGCCAAAAGGAGAAAAAAAACGCATTCCTTGCAGCCATCTCCCCAGCTGGCAGGGGACGCTCCTGCCCGGGGCCAGACTCACAGCCCAGAGCCACACCAAGAAACCCAGTGTGGCGGGGAATCTTTCCCACAGCACTACACACAAGCCACAATATCAGCTATGGACAGTGGCCTTTAATACACCCACGGCTGATTGTCCTGAAGGTGGGAGGGCGGGGCTGTGCAAAAAGGGGGAAGTTAACGTGTCCCATTCAACCATCTTTGAAGTGGGCTGGGAGCGTCCCTGCACGGCCCAGCGGCCCAGGACTTCCCTGGTGGGCCAGTGCGCACTAATGACGTGACACAGCCCTCCCTCAGCAGAGGTCCTGGAAGAGCACAGCTGGGAAGGGGGAACCACTAGGAAATCCCAGAGACCTTACGTGAATACCAAGGACTTGTGGGTTAGTGGCAGAGACAGTTGGTGGAAAGACTGAAATGAAGGCTTAGGCTCCTGCAACAGCCTTAAATCTCCAGGAACACCTGGGAGGTTTGATTATTAAAGCTGCCCTTCCTCCCTAACTACCCAGACACACGCCCCACATTCAGAGCGGACAGCACCAGCAACACACTCAAACTTCGTGCACCAGTTGGAACCCACAAGAATCAGACCCCCACACACCACAAAGACAAAGTTGGGGAGAACTGACTTGAGGGGAATAGGTGACTCATGGATGCCATCTGCTGGTTAGTTAGATGCCAAGCTGCAGTTCTGTCAAATTAGGGAGCAAATAAAGCAAATGCCAAGAGGCCAAAAACAACAGAAAATCTTAAAGCATATGATAAAACCAGACGATATGGAGAACCCAAACCAAAACACCCAAATCAAAACATCAGAAGACACACAGTACTTGGCACAATTAATCAAAGAATTACAGACAGGCAACAAGAGCATAGCTCAGGATATAAAGGACATGAAGAAGAGCATGGCACAGGATATAAAGGACATAAAGAAGACCCTAGAAGAGCATAAAGAAGAAATTGCAAGAGTAAATAAAAAAATAGAAGATCTTATGGAAATAAAAGAAACTGTTGGCCAAATTAAAAAGACTCTGGATACTCATAATACAAGATTAGAGGAAGGTGAACAACAACTCAGCCTCCTTGAGGACCACAGAACAGAAAATGAAAGAACAAAAGTAAGAATGGGGAAAAAAATAAAAAAATCGAAATGGATCTCAGATATAAAATAAAATGTCCAAATTTAAGAATCAGAGGTGTCCCAGAAGGGGAAGAGAAGGTAAAGGTCTAGAAAGAGTATTCAAAGAAATTGTTGGGGAAAACTTCCCAAACCTTCTACACAATATAAATACACAAAGCATAAATGCCCAGCGAACTCCAAATAGAGTAAATCCAAATAAACCCACTCCAAGACATATTCTGATCAGACTGTCAAATACTGAAGAAAAGGAGCAAGTTCTGAAAGCAGAAGATAAAAGCAATTCACCACATACAAAGGGAACAATGTAAGACTAAGTAGTGACTACTCAGCGGCCACCATGGAGGCGAGAAGGCAGTGGCATGACATATTTAAAACTCTGAGAGAGAAAAATTTCCAACCAAGAATACTTTATGCAGCAAAACTCTCCTTCCTTAAATTTTTCACAGACAAACAAATGCTGAGAGATTTTGCTAACAGAAGACCTGCCCTACTTCAGATACTAAAGGGAGACCTACCAGCAGAGGAAAAAGCTGAGGGACTTCACCACCAGTAGATCAGTCCTGTAAGAAATGCTAAAGGGAGTTGAGCAGGCTGAAAGGAAGGGACACTAAACAATTGACTGAAACTACATGAAGAAATAAAGGGTACCACTAAAGATCACATGGTAAATATAAATACCAATACTACTGTATTGTTGATTTATAACTCCACTATTTACTTCATACAGGATCTAAAATACATAAACTCAAGATAAAATATGTAATTTTTGACAAGAACTACATAAAAGTGGGGGAATGAGGGAGTATAGGAACATAGTTTATGTGTCATATTGAAGTTAAGTTGGTATCAAAGAAATCAAGATTGTTATAGATTTAAGAGGTTAAATTTAAGCCCTATGGTAAATACAAAGAAAGTATCAGAGAATATGAACATAGAGATGAAAAGTAGAGTAGGGGTTCCAAGAAGTGGAGGAAGGGGCAATGGGGAGTTAAGAAATAAGTGTAGGGTTTCTGTTCGGGGTGAAGGGAAACTTCTAGAAAGGGATGGTGGGAAGGTGATAGCATTGCAACATTCTAAATGTGATTAATCCCACTAATGGAATGCTAGGGAGGGGGTGGAAAGGGAAGATTTAGGCTATATATATGTTTCCACAATTGAAAAAAAAAGTCTAAATAGATGACAATTAAATGTCAAGGATGATCCTGGATGGGATCTGAGGACAGAGGAGAGTAGACTCAAAGGGCACAGGTGGGACATAAGGAAAAAAAAGTAAGGAAATATAGAATGTAAGCTTTGTGTCAAGGTTGAATTTCTTGAACTTCTTAGCTGCGTTTAATGGGATTGCATAAAAGAATGTTCTTGTTCATGGGAAATGTATATGTGAATTATACTGTTTTTTCAAGGGTGTGTGTAGCTTGCTCTCATGTTCAGAAGACAGAGCAATAGATGATGGATGATAGGGAGGGAGAGAGGGAGGGAGGTAGGGAAAGAAAGAAAGAAATGGTGGTGTGACGGGATGTTAAAGATGGTGGATCAGGGTATTGGGGGAGGGGGGTTGGGGTATGCTGGAGTTCTGTGTATGGGGTTTGTATGGTTTTTTCAACTGTTCCTGTAAGTTTGAATTTATCTCAAAATTTCTTATTAAAAAAAAAAGCAGTGGTGAGCAAGTATATTGGTAAACAAAGAAAAATCTGAATAAGCTTTGATTGTAAGATAAAATATTTCTAGTAATGACTAGTTATGGAAGATTTAAAACAAGTTGGAGCTAAAACACTAGATGATAACAATGTGAAGTTAAGAAGAGGATAATTGGAAAATCTCCTTGGATTGTTTGAAAGGAAAAAAAATGAATTTGTTGAGCCATGCATGGCTGTTAAAAAATTAAGGTTAAACAATAAAAATAAGAGTTAGAATCTATAGCTTCCAAACCAGTAGGAGAGAAAAGAGGAAAGAAATCTGAATCGATAGAATAAAAGACAGGAAAAGAAGAAAAAAGGACAAAAACAAAAATAATAAGGAAAATAGAAATCACAAAGTACATAGTAGAAATAAATCCAAGTAATATCAGTAATCACAATAAATATAAGTAGATTATCCTGGGCAAAATAAATTAAAACAAAATTTAGATGCATAGTGTTTACTAGATACATACCTAAAACATAAGGACATAGAGATGGAAACAAACATACTAGGTGTGACAGAGGCTTCCAATTGCTTATCCAGTATTCATTTTTCCTTCTTCTATAATAACAGCACTCTGATATTATTCCAGGAGTGTACCCAGCCAAAATACTGGATTCCCCAGTCTCCTCTGCAGTTTGCTATAACCATGTGACTAAGTTTTGGACGAATGAGTTATTAGCAGAATTTGGTGGGTGGAACTTGTGGGAAGATTCCCGAAAAGATAGAGAGCTGAGAAAAGCCCTTTTGTCCTTTTCTTGCTTTCTCTTTCCTATTACCTTAAATGCAGATGTAAGGGCTGGATCTCCAGCAGTACTCCTGTACTGTAAGGTGATGCTGAGGATGGCAGAGAAAACAGGTAAGAGAAGACTTGGTCCTTGGTGACCACAGAGCTACCACATCAACCCTGGACTGCCCACCTCTGTAAGACAGAAATAAATCTCTCATTTGTTTAAACCTCTGTAGTTGGGTCTATGTTACTGCAGCCAATATAATTAAGAACAAAATAAAGCTAGTTGTATTTTTTTAGGATTAGGTTAGGTAATGAGTGATAGAAAACCCAAAATAACAGTGGCTTAAACAAGCTAGAAGTTTATTTCTCTCCCCCATAAACTAATTCCAGATATAAATAGCCACTCCTAAATCATGAAGGACCCAGGCTCTTTATACCTTGTTGCTACACCTGAATACATGTTTTCCACTTAATGGCTCAGGATGGCTGCTCAGGCTCTAGCCATCACATCTACATTCCAGCCAGCAAGAAGGAGAAAGGGACAAAAAAAGGCTATGTGCTCTCTCTTTAAGGAAACTATGCAGACATTGCAGGTACCACTTCTGTTTATCTCCTGTTGGCCAGAACTTCATGGTCATGTCTAACACAGAGAGAATATAGTCTTTAGTATCAGTAGCCTGATGGCCAGCTAAAAATCATGAATTTCATTACTAATGAATAAAGGAAGAAAGGATAGTGAGGGACAACTGGGAAGTTAATATCAGATGAAATAGACTTTAATTCCATCAATAGGCATTATTAGGAATAGAGAAGGGCACTACATAATGATAAGAAACCAGGAAAATATGATTACAAGGAAGATAATTCTGTAATTGTATGAACAAACAGTATAGTTGAAACACATAAAAAAAGCTATAGTAACAGTAATCAAAACATTGTGGTATTGATGGAGGGATAGATATAAAGATCAATGAAACAGAACCGAGAACCCAGAACCCAGAAGCAGCCCCACACAGGTATGCCCAACTGATTTTTGACAAATGTCCTAAACCAATTCAGTGGAGGAAGGAGAGTCTTTTCAAGAAATGGTGCTGGAGCAAGTGAAGATTCCTAGGCAAAAAAGAGAGGAAAAAAAGAACATTTACCTAAACCTCATACCTTATATAAAGATTACCTCAAAATGGATCATAGACTTAAATATAAGGCATAAAACTGTAAAACTTTTAGACAAACAAAACAAAACAAAATGAAAAAACCCAAAAAACAAAAAGAGCACAGAAAATCTTTAGGATCCAGGGATTACCAAGGAGTTCTTAGACTTGACACTAAAAATATCAATTATAAAAAGAAAGATTGATAAAATGGACCTCATCAAATTTAAGAACTTTTGCTCTGTGACAAACTCCAGAGTGGAGTTTACAACAATTACATTAAATGTTAATGGTCTAAATACACTACCTAAAAGATGGAAGTGATCAGATTGGATAAAAAAGTAAGACTCAACTATGTGCTGTCTACAAGAAATACACTTTATATATTAAGATACAGAGGTTAAAAGTAAAATGAAAAAAAATTAAAGGATAGAAAAAACACATCATGCTAACACTAATCAAGGAAAGCTAGACTGACTATTAATATCTAACCTAATAAATTTAAGAATATGGAATATTACCATATGAAAGAGGGACACTTCACAATGATGAAGGGGTCAATCAAGAGGATATAGCAATCCTTACAGTGTGTGCACTTAATAAAATACATGAAGTAAAAATGGATAATTCAAATGATAAATACACAAATCCACAATTATTGTTGGAACATAAGAAATTCCTCTCTCAGTAACTACTCTCTCAAGTAGACAGAAAATGAACAAGAATGTAGAAAACTTAAAACTATCAACTAACTTGATATAACAGACCTTTAGTGAGCATTATACTCAACAACAGAAGAATACACATTCTTTAAGTGTAAATGAAACATTCACCAAGATAGAACATATACTAGGCTATAGAACAAGTCACAACATATTTTAAATGGAAATCATATAGAGTATGTTCTCAGCCCACAATGGAATTAAACTAGAAATCAAAAGAAATATACCCAGAAAATCTTTAAATAGTTGACACACACTCACATACACACACTTCTAAATACTTCAGGGGCTGAAGAAGGAAACTAGAAAATAACTTGAATTGAATAAAAATGAAAACAGTACTTATCAAAATTTATGGAATGAAGCTAGAACAGTGCTTAGAAGGAAAACCATGCTATGAAATGTCTATATCAGAAAAAGAAAAGTCTAAAAAAATCCAAACAATGATCTAGGCTTCTGTTTTAAGAATCAAGAAAAGAGCAAATTAAAATAAAAATAAGAAGAAAGGAAATGAAAAGAGCAGAGCTCAATAAAATATGAAAGTGGATAAATAACAGAGAAATTGATGAAACCAAAAAGACTGATGAAACCAAAAGAGTTATCCTCTTTAAAAAGATTGATAAAATTATTAAATCTCAAGCCAGACTGAACAAGGAAAAAAAATAAAGAAGATGCAGATTACCGATATCAGGAACAAAAGAGCAGACTGCATGGCAGATTATACAGAAAAGTATAAGGGAATATTGTGAATAACTTTATGCCAATAAATGTGATAACTTAGACGAACTGGAAAAATTCCTTGAGAGATGCAAATAAAGCTCTCTCAAGAAGAGATGACCCAAATAGCCCTATATCAAAGAAATTGAATTTGTAGTTAATCAATTCGTTTCACTGATGAATTCCACCTAACATTTAAGAAAGAAATAATACCAAATTTACATAAACTCTTCCAGAAAATACAAAAGGAGAGAATACCTTCCTTCATGTTATGACCCCAGCATACTCTGATCCTAAAGCCAAATAAAGTCATTACAAGAAAACTACAGACCAATGTGGATCATAAACATAGATGCAAATATCCTTAATAAACTAATAGCAAATGGAATCCATTGATATATACTATGACCAAATGGGAGCTTATCCCAAGAAAGCACAGTGGACTTAAACTTTGAAAATCAATAAAAGTAATTCACCACATAAAAGAATAAGGAAGGAAAAAATAATTTAAATAGATGCAGGAAAAAAAATCAACAAAACTCAACACTCATTCGTGATAAAATCTCTCAGCAAGTAAGAATAGAAGAGAATCTCCTCAGTCTGATAGAGGACATCTATGAAAAGCCTTCCTCTTATTTAATAGTGAAAACCAGAATACTTTCCCCCTAACATCTGGGACAAAGGATGCCCACTCTTTACTACTTCCATTTTGCATTGTACATGAGGCCCTAGTCAGCATAGTAAGGTATGAAAAGGAAATACAAGGCATATATATTGCAAAGGAAGAAGTAAAACTTTTTATTTACAGAAAACATGTATATATATATGTAGCAAATTCTAAGAATGCGACAAAAATAGCTAGTAGGACCAATATGCAAATTTAATGTCAGGTTGGGTGATGTAATGCTAACACACACACACACACACACACACACACACAAGTGTGTATTAAGTTTATTTTCCAGAAACTTAAAACCTTCAGATTTTTCCTATGCCAGACAAGCCCTGAAACTTAGAGGAACTAGTGTCTCCCAGAACATCATTCAGTTGCATTCCCCTACCCCATAATGTTGACACCCCTTTTCAACATGAAGAAGTTACAATGGTCATTGCCCAAATATTTCTGAAGATTGAGAAAATGATCAAATGAAAGGGAGGAGTTGTAACAGAGAAGTTAGTACTTAACAAATGATTATGACTATTGAATCACTATATAGGTATTTCCTTTTTGTTCCTGGTGTATTAGGACAGCCAGAAGGAAATACCTGAAATTGTGGAACTGTAACTCATAATATACTTTGAAATTTTCTCTATAACTACCTGTTAAACTGTATTTTGAAATGTATCACTTTTCAGTATATATATTTCACAATAAAGATGTTTTTTTTAAAAATGAGTGTATAACTATATACCATCGATGAACAAGTGTAAAATGAAATTTTAAAATACCTTTTGCACACCCAACACCATACACTAAAACTAAATAAAATGGATTACAGACCTAAATATAAGAACCAAAACTATAAAACTTCTAGAAGGAAACATATAAATAATCTTCATGACCTTGGGTTAGGCAATAGCTTCTTAGATTCAAACCAAAAGCTCTACTGGCACACACAGAAAACCAATTAGGTAAATAGGAATACATTAAAACTAACTTTTGTGCTACAAACCATTCTATCAAGAAAGTGAAAAAACAACCCTGGAATGAGAGAAAATACTTTCACCCCATATTTCTGATAAGGGATTTGAATGCAGAATGTATAAAGAGCAAAAGACAAACTGACTTTTAAAATGCGCAAGAATTTGTAAAGGTATTTCCCAAAGAAGATATGCAAATAGTCAATAAGCACACAAAAAGCTGCTCAACATAATGAGTCATTAGGGAAATATAAATAAAAACTACAATGAGATTACCACTTCACACCCACTGGGATGCCTAGAATAAAAAGATAATAAAAAGTATTGA
>PVKY010012045.1:0-11725 GCA_004027775.1 Bradypus variegatus | reverse complement strand
GCAGACTCCCAGTTTCACCAAGTGTACGATCCCTGTGGATTTAACAGACCTTGTCCAGCTGGTGCATCGCTGGAACTGGTGTTCTGGGTCACTTTCTGGCTTTTATCTAGTATTTTTCACAGAGGTGTTTTTTTGCCCTGTCTCACCTAGCCACCACCTTCTGTTCTCCCCTCTACCTTCTCGTATCTTGGTGGGATTCTGGAAGCTCCTCATCACCACCATCCTTCTTTCCCCCACCAACAGCAGCTGGAGCAATCCTGGATCAGGGCAAGGGGCAGCCAGGTGGCCAAGCAGAGCAGCTCACACCAGTCATGGGCCGAGCCAGTGCCCAGTGTGTGCAAATATCCTAGGAGGCCTAAGGGGGTGGGGGTGGGGGTGGGCAAGGCCAGGACAAAGCCACCTCTGGGAGGAGGGCCTGCCCTGGGGAAAGCAGGATGCAGCAGACGGTGGGAGTTCATTTTAAAGGCAGTTGCATCAGAACTCCCCCTGGACTGACAAAGGCGGGAAGGGGTGCTGGTGATTCTGATGTGCTCCCCAAATCTAAAACCACAGATTCTCATAGGACCTGTGTCCTTGAACATACTGAAATCTAAGTGCCCTTTGCCTCCCTGAAAGGGGTTCCATGGCAAACTGACATTGTAAAGTACAAATGGGTGCCTGGGGAAGTGTTTTGGGGTGATGTGAGTATGGGGCATTAAGATGGCTTCTCTGAGCTTTTAACTGCTCATATGCCTTATGGCTGGCTGTGTATCAGCGTTGCATGGAACAGTTTGGAAAGGGGTGGTGCAGACAGATGCCAGCCTGGGGCTCAGGTTTGACAACTATATATTCCTGAAGGGGAGATCGGACTTCTCCTGGGGGCTGAGAAATTTTAGTGATCTGCTGGCAGCTGGGGATCCCACTGGGGTGGGGCAGTGTCCAAAGTGCTCCCCTGCCCATAGCTGGCCCAGCCTGTACTCCTCCTCCCCCAGGATCCCCCAGATCTGGCTAATCCCTGCGGTCCCTTTGGTATAGTTGATAACCCTAATTATCCTCCCCCATCCCTGTCAGTCCTCCCATCTAGGGATGGAGTCTATTTCCCCACTCCTTGAATCTGTGCTGCCCTTGTAACGTGCTTTGGCCCACAGAATGAGGCAGGGGTGACTCTATGCTCAACCTTAGGTTGAGCCTAAGCCTCAGGAGACCCCTCCCCTGCCCCGCAGACCTCTCTGCCCAGCTGCCACGAGACTGGCTTGTCTGTGAAGGATGAGAGACTACATGGAAGAGAACCAAGGGGTGCCCCAGAAGAACCACCCAGCTGAGCCAGCCCAAACTGCTGACCCACAGAACCATGAGCTAAAGAAATGGTTGTAACACATAAACAAATAAACAGTATATATACAAATTTTTAAAAATGTCTGCATTTTAAGCTACTAAATTTTGAGGTTTGTTATGTAGCCAATGCTGACCAATATAACCTCTAAAGAAGTGGGTGCTCCCTGGAGCGAATTGTCTTTATTCCCACCCTTGCTGCCTGTCCAAGGAAGCCAGAAGAGCAACTCTAATCCTCAACCTCACTTGGGAGGTCAGAGAAGCCCTGTAACTCCTGGCTCCACGCATACCTGCTCCATGGGTACTGCCCAGGTCTGCGTCTTGCTCCTGATGCTTGCTGGAGGGCTGAGGGCTGAGGGCTGCCAGGTCAGAGGGACTGTGGGAAGAGGGCAGGCCAGCCCCAGAGCTGTGGGTCTGCAGGGCCTGTTCTGAGCTCTGCAAGAAGGAAAATGTGAATAAGGCAGCTGCTTTTCTCAGGAATTGGCAAATGGTCTTATTTTTGTGGGGCAGCTCCCACAGGCCTCAGTGAACACCATGGAGCTCAGGAACCGATGGAATCTTCTCCTGGGCCCTGGTCATTGGCAGACCCTGTCCACAGCAGACTCGCACCGCCTTCAGAGAAAACACATGTACCACCCCCCACTCCCCAACCACCTGGGGAAAAGATCCTCCACTCTTAGGCTTCATGGCCACAGCTCAGTGTCTCCTGGACACCCCACTGCCCACTTATCACGGCCCAGTGGAATCGGTCATCTTCCCCCAAACTTGACTTTGCTGGCAAGAGGAACAGCCAAGTCACCCACCTCCTCCTCCCTCACCCTCCTCTTCTGGTCATTGCCCAGGTCCCTCGACCCAGCCCAACATCTCATGTGGACCAATGCGGCCCCATAGCTGGGTGATGGCAAGGAGTGGAGGCTGCTCCAGGTGAAGTCCTGGGCAGTGGCCAGGGACAGATGCACAGCAGGGGAGCACTGGGGCTTCTCAGCCAAGATTAGGCATGATTGGGTTGGGGAGAGAGGGCTTCTGGAAGGCTGGGTAGGGAGGCACATGCCGACAGCAATGTAAAACCCAGCAGCCCAAGGTGGACTGTGAGGCCCCACCTTTCCCAGGGACTCCGGCGGCCAGGTGTCTTGGACAGGCATGGGGTAACTTGGTTCGTCCTCTCTGCAGCCATTGTAGGGAATGCTGGGGGCCGCGGAGGGTATGGAGGGCCCTGCAACCTCAGCAGGGTCAGACGGCGGCTCTGGTGGGGATGGAGGATGGTTTGAGACCCCTGGAGGACGGCTTGAGACCCCTGGAGGACAAAGATACAGCAATGTCATGGAGGAGTGACCCCTATCCTGGATCCATGGTAATCGATCCCCCACACCTCTGGAAGCTGTCAGGGTGTAGGATGCAATCCTTAGAGGCAACAAGCATTGCTGAGGGTTTGGGGTAAGTAACGTGGGGAGTGGGAAGGAGAGAGGAGGAGGGGAGACCCAAGGGTCTCTGACCACCCAGACCATGTCAGCAGCTACCCTATTCGGGGACCCAGTGGCTTTCTCCTCCCATGGCTGCCATGACTAAGGGATACCTGCCCTGGCACAGCCTCTTCACCCCTCCCTGCTACCCACTACCTCATAGCCCCTTCTATTTGGGGGGTTTTATTGTTAATCCCCACAAGAGAAGCATTAAGAAAAGGGGGAGAAGGGGGATGTGGGAATGCTCCAGGACTGTGCGCCTGGCCAGGGCCTCTCAGGGTTGCCTTAACTGCTCAGAGCGCTGCTGAGTCACAGCTTCTTCCTTCCTGTCTTGCCCCCTCAGACCTGGCACTCAGACTGAAAGAGGAAACTGGGAGGGAGTTGAAGGGTTAGAGTGGTCCCAGGCAGGGCACTAGAAGGCTCCAGGGGAAACCAGGGTGAGGGGAATCAGAGCAGGGAGAAGAAGGAATGCACCATGAGGGAGAAAGAAGAGAAAGTGAGGGGAGAGAAAGAGAAGATATGAATGGAAAGAGAGAGGGGGAACTGGGGCAGAGGGGATGGGGAGAAAATAATAAAGGGTGAGAGGTGCATATCGCACCATGAAAATTAGAGAAGGTCCCCTGTGCTGAGCACATCCAAGTCCCAGCTAAGTACTCAACATGTGATTATCACATGGCATCCATCGAAGCCCCATGAGGCGGGTGCTGTCACTGGCTCCATTTTACAGGCGAGGAGACTGAGGCTCAGGGAAATGGAAGGCCTTGGCCAAAGGGCCTGGCCAGTAAGTGGCTCAGCCTGTATCCACACCCAGAAGTGACGGGAAGGAGGGTGACAAAGGCAGGAGGCACAGGGGCAAGGGCAGGAGAGAGTGGAGGACAAGTGGAGGCAGACAGGGGTTCCAGGAGGGCCAGGGCAGGGAGCTCACGGGGCAGGCTGCTCTGGTAGACACTGGCCACTTCGTCAGCGAGACTGGCCAGCTCGCAGTCCCTCAGTGCCCTGATGAGGGAGTCCACCCAGCCGCTGCGCCGTCGAAGGCTGTTGAAGAGTTCCCACAGCGTGTCCCGGTTGCCCAGGCGTGTGTAGGAGGCCCGCAGACGATCCTGGAAGACACAGCCCCACAGTGCCACTCCTGCCAGCTGCCTCCAGCCCTTCCCTGCCTGGAAGGGGCACCTGGAAGGCTCCAAGAGGGAGGCACCCATGTGAAACTGGGTCAAAGCCCAGGACAGGGATGAGGAAGGAGAGAGAAATAGCAAGACAACAATAACAGGAGAGGCAGCGAACAGAAAAGAGGCTGTTACTGTGTCCCAGGCTCTCTGTTAAAGGATATGAATGAACCATCTCACTGAACTACTATTAGCCCCACTTTACTGATAAGGAAGCTTAGCAGGAGTAATGCAGCAAAGATCCTACAGTTAAGCCCAGTTCATCAGACACAAAAATCTCAGGACTAAATAGCCTCAAAGGCAAAAAAAAAAAAAAAGGTTTTAGGATTAGCAGAGGAAGAAAGGTGTGCATTAGAAAGATGGGGACAGAAGAGGAAAAGAGAGGGGACCAACAACAAGAAACAGGGGGAATAAGAATACTGGGTAGATTCTGGGAAGATGACAGCACTGCAGAATTTTAAAATCTCCTTGAATTCCCACAGAGAAACAGAGCAACCAGACAGCAGAAGCAAAAACCCACAGAAAACATTTCCCACCAAACTAAGTGACAAGGTAATCCCTGTGAACCCCAAAATACAAGAGGAAGGAGCCAAACCCCATCAGTCACAAAAACCCATGTACTAAATGGATCTGCGTGGGAGGAAGCAGAGGAAAGTAATGGGGCTTCTGAGAAAACAGAGGACAGGAGACCCCAAAATAACCAATAGGCACACACTGGGAGGCCCAGGGTCCAACTGAAGAACAGTAGGTAAAGGCTGGGAGGGGTTTTGCCCCACTTCACTAGTTAGTGGGTGCACAGGTCCCATGGCAAGTCCTGAAGGGGTTAGAGCAGCCTGGCTCCTATGAACTCTCCAAACTGAACCCCAGAACAGGGTTTCACAACAAGGAGAACAGAAGCAAAACTGAAGACTCCACTCAACAACAAAACGATGAAGAATCCAATTAAAGAAATGGGCAAAAGTCTTGAATAGACATTTCTCCAAAGAAAATAACAGGAATGGACAATAAGCGTATGAAAAGGTGCTCAACATCATTAGCCATCAGAAAAATGCAAATTAAAATTACAATGAGAAACCACTTCACCCCTACTAGGATGATGAGGATATGAGAAACAGGAACCTTGGTACATTGTTGGTGGGAATGTGAATGGTGCAGCCACTGTGGCAAACAGTTTGGCGGTTCCTCAGAAAGTTAAACATAGAATTATCATATGACCAGCAATTTTACTCCTAGGTATATACCCCAAAGAATTGAAAGCAGGGTCTCGGACAGGTATTTGTACACCAATGTTCATTATAGCATCATTCACCACAGCCAAAATGTGCAGACAACCCAAGTGTCCATCAACAGATGAACGGATAAATGCGGAATATCCATAAATAGAATATTACTCAGCCATAAAAAGAAATGAAGTGCTAACAGATGCTAAAAGATGGACGAACCTTGAAGACATCATGCCGAGTGAAATAAGCCAAACACAAAAGGCAAAATATTCTATGATTTCTCGTATACGAGATACTTGGACTAAGGAAAATCACAGAGACAAAAAGCAAAAGAGTGGTTACCAGGAGTGGAGGGAGGGGGGAATGGGAGTCGTGGCTTAATGAGTATGAGTTTTGGTTTGGGATGATGAAAATATTCTGGAAACAGATAGTACTGAAAGTTACACAACATTGTCAATGTACTTAATGTCATAGAAATGTCCACTTAAAATGGTTAAAGTGATTTTGATGTTAGGTATATTTTACCACAGTTAAAAATAAACAACAAGGAAAAAGAAAAATTGAGCAGGACAAGGACAATAGAGATAAGGAAAGAGAGATTCAGATAAAAGTGGGAGAGGAGACTAAGGGGAAGAAATCTCGAAAGCCAGCCACCATTACTTTTGAGCACTACACCAAAACAACACAAGAGGGAGCTCAGTGAAATTTGAAAAGACACCCTGAGCACACTTCCTTCTAAAACTTAAGGAAAACTAATTTGTGATAAATGAGCAACAGAAAAGTATCAAGGACAAAAAGCGGGAGGCAGGATGACCGACAAGGCGGAGGTGGCCGTGGCTTGGCAGGAAACAGGGACGGGGCTGAGTCCCACGGCTCTGCCCAACCCAGTGGCCAGCGGCCATGTCCCAGGCTCACCTGGTCATTTGCTGTAAGGCAGGACAAGTAAGGGAGAATCTCCAGAACATCGATATGGCAAAAGTTGCTGTGATGGTCGCGGATATACTTATAGGTCTTGTCCTCAGCAAAAGTCATCGCTGCTCAGGTGCTGAAGAGAGAGAGAGGTGGTGGTGAGGGGGCTCTGCCACTGGGAAGGGTGGGTGGACTGAGGGAGAGGAAAATAAGACTGGAAGAAAAATCGCATGGGGCAACGGGGCTGGGAGTAGGGTTGGACAAAAAGCAATTCTTTCCCTCTCAACTTTTCAGAATTTTTGCTTCTTTCTTTAATCTGCACATCCTATTTTGTTATTGCCTGGGTTCCAGAGGCCTCCATGTATTTGTCTAAAAACAAATGGATTGTTGGTGGGACTGTAAAATGGTGCAGCTGCAGAAATCAGTCTGGCAGTTCCTCACAAAGTTGAACACAGAATTAGAATTAGCATATGATCCAGCAATCCCACAAGTAGGTATATACCCAAAGGATTGAAAGCAGGGACTTTGTATTTGTACATCAATATTCATAGCAGCATTATTCACAATTGCCAAAAGCTGAAGCAATCCAAGTGTCCAACAACAGATCAACAGATACAAACAAAATCTGATATATACATACAACGGAATATTACTCAGCTATAAAAAGGAGTGACGTTCTGAAACATGCTACAACATGGATGAACCTTGAAGACATCATGCCAGTGGAAATAAGCCAGACACAAAAGAACAAATATTGTATGATCTCATGACCTCACTTATATGAAAGATCTAGAATAAGGAAATTCTTAGAAGACGGAAAGTAGATTACAAGTTACCAGGGGTCATGCGAATGAAAGTGGTTAAAATGAGAAGTTCTGAGTTGTATAAACATCACTACACCAAAAAGTAAAAATCAGAAACAAAACTAATTGATGACCCAAAAGAATCAGATCCAGAAGATCTAGGGCCCATTTCTGCCCTGTAGGTCAGTCAGCATTGGGGAGGCCTCTGGCTCCCCCACCATTCCCAGCTCCACATGTGCCTCTAACTGCCATGCCTAGGAGTGGACGGGCTCCCCTCCTGGCACCAAGGCCCTCAGGCTGATAAAAGAGGGCTGCACCTAGAAGTGCTGCTTCTTTTGGGCATATTAAAAAAAAAAAAAAAAAAAAAAAGAAAGCCAACATGATTATAATAGGCTCAATCATGCTACTTCACAGACGAAGAAAATGAGGTGTCATGAATTTAGGGGGCTTACTGGTTAGTGGAAGGGCAAAGAACTGAGATCTTCAGGCTCCAGGATCAGTTTCTTCCCAGCAAGAGACTGCAGGCCCACCATGAAAGCTTGCTTGACATACAGCGGAAGATCACGTTCCCGTCCCGGATTCACTATGCGACCTAGGGCACGTGACCAGGCTTTTCCAGACTTTTCCTCACCCCTAAAACAGAGAATTGTTTTAACAAAACAATACTTGGGTCTTATAAACTTGAAATTAAAAGTGCCTCAAATAACAAGCAAATGCTTTTTGCTAATAGAACTCTTACCACCATGTGCAATTACAGTGTGTGTTTGTCTGTTTCTTATCTGCCCCTTTGATCAGAGAGTGCTGTAGGGAATAAAAGGGACAAGGTCTCTGCCAAAATCTAATTTATAGCCTACTAATTTATAGTCAGTAAATACATACATAAATAAGAATTCCAGATAGTAAAATATTAGGCTAGTGAGAAAATAAAGCAGGGAAATGCGACTGGAATGAGCCCCTGGAGAAGAGGGTGGTACTTGAACTTGAAGCCTTTTGGAGGTAATATTTGAGCTGAGCCCATCTAAGCTGTGAGAAGATGGGAGTTTCAGGCAGGGGGTACAGCTAGTGCAAAAGCCCTAAGATGGGCATGAGAGAGCAGGGAAGTGCAGACACTTAGTTTAGTAAACTAAGGCAGGCAAGGGGGAGCGGGGGGAGCGGCACAGAGGGAGCTCCAGAGCTCAGTTTTGAACAAGTGAAGCTTGAGATGCTACTGGGTGTCAGGAAGGGAAGGGCGTAGAGGAGAGAGGGCCAGGCTGGAGTAGAAAGGTGGGTGTCAGGCTTGGGTGAGACCTCTTGGGAGACAGTGTTGAGAGCAGAGAAGACCTAAAAGCTGCTGAGGCAACCAGCCCCTTGCCTGGGAAATGGGGCAGTGCCTTTGTCTACCAGTCCACATCCTCACGTTAGAGGACCTTCTTTGACAATCACCCTGTGCTACATACATTCTGGTGAGGTGACTGCTGGTGATAGAAGGTCAGGAGGCTCAGGAAGGTGGGGTGCTGGCTGGGGACCCCCTGAACCTTCAGGAGATGAGCAAACTCTGTGATGGCTAATCCACCCTTCTCTCCTTCCCTCCCATGGCACTCGTGCTGCATCCCAGCTTCATCTTTAAGGGTGAGTGGGGGAGAGTGATATGGTCCAACCAAAAAGAAAGAAAGCTCATATTTATGTACCTTTATTGAGGAACCACTATAAGAAGGCACCTCCCGAGTTTCTTCCATTAATTCTCCCTAATTCCAAAAGAGAGGAGGCAATGCCAAGTTCCACAGCAGGCCAGTGGAGGAGGCAGAATTTGAACTCAGGTCTTGTTGCTTCATTGTAGCACATACCATGCCTTGCTGGCACAGTGTCCACACGCCGCTCCCCCCACCCCCCATATTCAAACCCAGGAAGGGTCCAAGGCCACTGAAGTGGGGGAGGGGAGTCACTGGGTGGCGGTGCGCCCGGGAGGATACTTCAGTTATTCACTTCTCTTGTAAGTTTTTGGATGCGGCTGAAGACATCTAACCCTGCCCTCCAAGGCAGCCGCGGTTCCCAGTTCGCAGACTGTCCTTCCAGATGCTTATGAGGCTTTTGCAGCATCATACAGAGAAGGTCGTTTTTGTTTTATTCAGTGTTTTTCTGGAACCTCCTTCCCGTCTCAGAGAGGGGGAGGAGGTGGCTTTGTGTTCCGGTTGAGGCAAGGAGGATTTTCAACCTAACTGCCCAGAGCGCATTCCGGGGAAAAAAAATCACCCGCCCGGGAGGGGGGAGAGGCCTCACGGCCTTGGCTCGGGTTCCTGGGCCAGACCCAGGTGGGCAGAGGAGGGGCGAGGGGGAGGCTATTTTTCCGAGCTGGTCTCACTGCCAAGAACTGCCAAGACCCAGGGGAGGTAGCCCAGTAGCCCCTGAACCCCGGGCGCGGACACCGCCTTCCCGGACCCGCGCGCCAGGGCTCGGGCTCGCGCTAGGCCTTGCCCGGAGGTCACCCTGGGCCTGCGAACAGCAGGAGGAGCTCAGGGCCCGTCTCCTTCCGGTCCAATCTCTCCTCTAATCCGAGCGGACGCCCCGCGCCACCGCCCGTCGGTGGATGCAACGCGTGGAGCCCCTGATATCCCGAGCCCCATGTGCTGCAAGGCCGGCTCTCCCCGAGGCCCGCGCGCCCCGAACCCCGCACGCCACAAAGTCCGTGCGTCCAGCGGACTCCGGTTCCCACTCGGCTCTTGCTGCTGCGGCCCACCTCCACAAAAGGCGTCAGTGCGCCCTGAGTCGAGAAGACCGGGCGCCAGGGACAGCGGCCTTACCTCGGGTTTCCGCGATCAGGGTACCTGCAGCCGCCTCCAACCCCGAACCCTCCTGGGCGGGGCGAAGAGGAGCGGAGACGAACACGGGGCAGCGCGCCCATTGGCCAGACAGCGGGAGGCGGGACTTCGCGGGCCGCGTAGGAGGCTGTGGGATGCTGCGGCACGGGGCGGGGACTTGGCCCGGGCTGGGGGTTCTAGGACGCTCTGGAGTCTCCGAAGTGGTGGCGGACCTAGGTTCCTGCCGGTGGGGCAAGTAATTTTCTTCCCTTGTTCCTCTGGAACAACTTCCAGGGGAAGTCCGCGGTCCCAAAAAGCAGGCGGGTGGCCGGCCTCGGAGTCTTTGGTGCGTTTGGAATTGCGTGCCCACACTTCCTAGGTGAAGCGCCCCCTCCTCCCGCCTGGTGTTCGGAGGAGTGAGGGACTTTATATCGTTTGCTCCTGAGCCCTCAAGTCCTGGCACACACTTGGTGCTCAATAAATGTTCAGATGACACTCAAGGATCACAGGGGTGTGTGCCCAACAAGGCAACTGCGCATGCTAGGTGGGAGGAAGTAAGATCAACTTGGGAGGCAGGGGACAGCCTGGCCGGTGGGCATGGCACTTGGTGGGGAATCCTCTTCCGCCCAAGGGTGAAGGGCCGGGTGGGTCCCTTCCACGCTCATCACCTTTCACCCCTAGTGCAGAGGCTGGGAATTGTTGCACGTCCATTGTTTCAGGTATAGGTTTTAGAGCCGTAGGGCCCATGAAATACACGCACAACCACGCATAGAGTAGGTTTATTTTTCCTGTTTTAATGAGAGATTTGGAGAAAAGCTTGGCAGTTTTTACTGAAGTTAAAACATATGCCACAGAGAATTTGGGCAGAGGATAAAAAAATGTATTTAAAATGCCCCTTTGAGGGACCGGGGAAAATGTGGAAATGTTAAATTTACCCACCTGGGGAATTCCTTATATTCTCACAAACATTGGGAACTACCAATTTAGTAGGCTGGGCCCTCGATCTTGGGGCTTGCCCTTATGAAGCCTTTTACTGCAAAGGAGAGGTGTTCCAGTTTGCCAATGCTGCTGTTATGCAAAATACCAGAAATGAATTGGCTTTTATAATGGGGGTTTATTTGGTTACAAAGTTACATTCTTAAGGCCATAAAGTGTCCATGGCATCCGGAAAACCTCTGCTTGCTGGGAAGGCATGTGGCTGGCCTCTGCTTGCTCCCAGGTTGCCTTTCAAAATGGCATTCTCCAAAATGTCAGCGTCAGCTTTCAATGGTGCCTTCAAAATGTCTCTCTAAGCTGCAGCAGCAAGCTCCTTCTGTCTGAGCTCTTACAGCCCTCCAGTGGTTTAATTAAGACCTATGCTAAATGGGTGGAGCCACACCTCCATGGAAATAATCTTATCATAGTTATTACCCACAGTTGGGTGGGTTAAATCTCCATGGAAACAACCAAATCCAAAGATTACAAGATTGCATTGAAGAACATGGCGTTTTGGGGGACATGATACACCCAAACCAGCACAAGAGGCTACGCCTACTTATAACTGTGCCTATGAGTCTCCCCCAGAGAACCACTTTTGTTGCTCAGATGTGGCCTCTCTCTCTAAGCCAAAACTGCAGGTAAACTCACTGCCCTCTCCCCTAAGTGGGACAAGATTCCCAGGGGTGTAAATCTCCCTGACAATGTGGTACATGACTCCTGGGGATGAGCCTGGATCCAGCATGGTGGGATTTAGAAAGCCTTCTTGACCAAAAGGGGGAAGAGAAATGAAACAAAGTTTCAGTGGCTGAGAGATACCAAGTGGAGTCGAGAGGTCATTCTGGAGTTATTCTTATGCATTATATAGTGTGCTGGTTTGAATGTATTATGTCCCCCAGAAAAAGCCCTATTCTTTCATGCAGTCTTGTGGGGCAGACATTTTGGTACTGATTAGATTTGCATAGAAACACACCCCACCCAACTGTAGGTGATAACTCTGATGAGATTAATTTCCATGGAGGCATGGCCCCACTCATTCAGGGTGGGCCTTGATCAGTGGAGCCATATAAATGAGCTGACGGGCAGAGGGAACTCAGTGCAGCTGTG
>PVKY010012044.1:0-11719 GCA_004027775.1 Bradypus variegatus | reverse complement strand
CCTGGTAAGGAAAAACCTGTCTTCATTTTAGGCGTCTCACATGCTAAATGGGAATCAATAAATTAAAGAAGTAAGATATCATTTTTGTTATTCTTAACTGCTTAGGTATGTAACAATTTACAGAATGGGCATTTCTACCAAAGTTCTGAATCAAGGAAGGGACAGTGGAGATGGGGAGAAGCAGAAGGACTTAAGACATGGTAAGCAGGTAAAGCCTACAGGATTTAGTGATGAGTTGTGTATGGGATGAGGATGATCCCTCTTATGGTCAATATTAGGCACTTTTGATACAGAATACTCGAGCAGAGAAGCTAGGATAGGCATCTGGAGAAGAGAAAGTCCATGATCAGCGCCAGCTGAGTTAACCTGATCAGGGAGGGGTGTTCAGAGCCTATAAGAAACTGTCACCATTATCCTTGTATACAGATAAGAAACATCATCTCTCAGGAAACTGAAGTTCTTGCTCTTTCTGAAACTGACATACAGAGACCACCTATAAAGGTTACAGTACCTTTAAGGAAAACTAGCAGAATATGTGCCACACTTCACATATCTCTCTACTGCTTTGGAAGAATATAGAAACTTGGTACTGGAGTAGAGCAGAAAGAGACAGCTGGGCTTTCCTGTTTAGGTGCTCTCTTTGCATACAGCTGTTTATTTTCTAATGCCAAGTTTTAGAATCTCTTCAGTTGCCAAGTACTTTTCTATTTGCTGATCTGAAAATAGGCTGGCTGTAGCTACTAGGGGCAGTTTCTAAATATTTTGAAGTTTTTTTCTTAATTTTTAAAATTAACATTTTTCACTCATTCACTCAAATAATTATTGAGTACTTACTATGTATTAGTCACTGTGCTAGGCACTGGGATACATTTATGAACAGAATGGGCACAATCCTTTCCATTATGAGTTTATACATATAAACATATAATTGTACAAAATTTAAACATGTAATTCTATAAAGATTTATAGTTAAACATATAATTGTACAAAGATTTGTAATTAAATTGACAGCAACTGTGGAGGAAAAGTATGTAATATGTGGGAGGCTATTCTGATCTGGGAAGTGGGGTAGAAAAGGTATGCTGAAGAAGTGACGTTTAAATTGGGACATGGAGTACAAGTTGGAAGGAGCCAAATAAATAGTAATGGGAAATAGGTGTCCATAAAACACCCGCAAAAGGATATTCAAGGATGTGGAAGGATTTGTCTTGATTTTGGTGGGCCATAGGGAGAGTAGTATGAGAAGAGATGCAGCAAGGGCTTTGTAATCAAAGATGATGATCCTGTATTTAATCTTTAAAAAAATAGGAAATATCTGAAGAATTTTATGCTGAGAAGTGACATAAATAGATTGATGGTTTTCAAAGATCTTTTAGATTGTTGTGTGGAGAATGGATAGTAGGGAAGCAAAATTGGAGACAGAGTGACCTTATAGGGCATGTTGGTGTCCCAAAGTTGGGAAGTAGAAAGGGTTTGGAGATAAGCAAATCAATCCCAGAAACATTTGAAAGGTAAGATTGATAGAACTTGGTGATTGTCCTTTATAAACCCAGGGTGCTAAGAGGTCTGGTTTCAGCACAACATGTTAAAATAATTATCATTTTGGCAGGAAAATATAATTGGGAGCAATTCAGAGCTTTACTCAGACTTAGGAAATGCCAAATATCTTAGTGGCATTATTTTTAATGCACAATAAAACTCCTTAAGAATCCTCTTTTCCTCTCTTTCTCAGTGTTTCTCATGCACTTAGGAAGAAGCTTTCAAAACAAAACTCTCTCCTCCCCTGCCAAGTGTGTTCTCAAATGCTCCCCGACAGCCATCTGAAGTGCCTTAGTCTACCGCAGCTCTTTATGATCTGGACTTGTCTAACCTTTCTGGCTTCTTAAAATGTTTCTTCCTTTGCCCATTGTTGGGATTCTGCACAAGAACAAGAGCTCCAGAACCAATTGAGCAAGCAAGAATCCTTCTGATAGGGAAGCAAAGAAGCAGGGAGAGATAGCAAAAATATGACTTATGTTTTTGGTTTTTTTTTTGTTGTTATTTCTCTGCTACAATTAAATGTGTTCTGTAAGGAAGAGAAATACATATGTTTTAGCTTTGAGCAAATAGATAGCTAAATGGTGGTCCATTTTGTGGAGATAGGGAACATAGGAAAAGAGATTCTGAGGAAAACATGAGATCATTTAAACATCTAGGGTCTCTGAGCTGCCTTTTAGATCGCCTGCAGAAGCTGTCCAGGAGCAAGGGTGTGCTGGGAGCTGCCTCATACTGGCTGGTGAGAGCCAACTGTTAAATTTTCAGGAATTTTGCAAGCTGGTTGTTAAACATGGCCATTATTAAAAATTAGGTTGTATGAGCATTCAGTTAAATAAATTACATTAAAAGCAAATATACTCAAAACTCATCACCTCCCACGTTTTACTTTGATCTATGCTCCTCAATTCTTTCTATCAGAATGGCGATAACACCATATCATAGCATACTAATGCACATCTCTTGTGTTGGGTGGTGTCATGCTGGTAACTGGATATCAGCTGTGTTTAGAATATTTAAACTACAGAAATTGCAAAAGCTTTAAATCAAGGCCCTTTCCCTCACCTCTGGAGCCAGGTTGTTAAGCATTTATCACTATGTCACTGTCCAGGAGGCAGCTGGATAAATGAGTCTGGGCTCAGAAGAGAAAGGCTGGATCTAACATTGTGGCACCAGAATACAGTTGCAGGGCTGATTCCATGGGCCAGTGACGGTACCGCACTAGAAGAAACCCAGTGCTTGCTTTAAGGCTTTGTGGTTACCATTGTGAAATGTTTAATTTTGAAACCAGGGCCATGCTTTTTCATTTGCACTGGGCCCCACAAATTATGTAGCTAGTCCCTTCCTTGTAGGTGGTAAGGAGTTTGGAGTGGGGGGGGGGTGAGGTGTTGGGCAGTTGCTTGATTTACTGTCCTCAAATCAGGTATTCTGTCTTATTCACCTACTGGGTAGCACAATTTCACATTTTCCCCAATCCATTTCCTCAATCTGTGTATTCCCTGCTACCAGCTCACAAAACTTCCATGTTCTCTTTTCTCTCTGTATTGTTCTCTTCTCCTCAGCCTTTTGAAAACCGTGAACTTTGAAGGCCTTAATGTATTAAGTGACTTTAACAAAAATATTTTGGCACGAGATTGCAATGTCCCCCATATTCACTTTTTATGTTGGTTTGCCATGGTGGTTAAGAACCTGGTATCTGGAATCTGACAGAATCCTTGTGTGTGACCCAATTTGATTTCTTTATATCTCAGTTTCCTCATCTGAGGAAAGAATATTTACCTCTGAAGTTACTGTGAACATTAAATTAGATGATCTATGTAAAGTACATAACATAATGCCTGGTTTGTGGTTAAGTTCAATTAATGGTAGTTAATATTAATCTTTTAATTCATGTATGATGAATTAGGAACACCCAGTAATGAAGTTTGCACATGACACACAGGTCTTAGGAGGAATAAAGGGAACACTGGCAGAGATTAACTGGAAGCTTCATCTTAAGAGAATTCTTCTGGTCCCAAAATATGTGTCCCCCAGACTGAATTGGACAAAACACCTCTTTTACTGCGATTCATAATATTCTCAAAGCTCTTTTCTCCCCTTCTTGCCCCACAAGTCTATTTAATCTACACACAAACAACATGGATGTGGAATCTTGGGCACAGCCAACCGTTGAGCCATTTAGCCTCCTTGAAGGCAGCAAAAAATTCTTTTCCAGGCGGAGAGTAAGGCATTCTGTAGGCTCTCAAAATAATCGTAGGCTCCTTTCCACAGCAGTATTCCCAGCTCCTAGCGCATCACGTGGCACACAGTAGGCACCTGTTTGTTGAATGAGCGCATGATAATACCACCCAGGCTTCCCCTTCACCACTACACCCTCCGCCCTTACTTCTTTCGCGCCTCTGCCTGTGGCAGCCAGCAAAGCCCGAGGGAGCCAGGCGCGCGCCAGGCCTAGTTCGCGGACTCCGCTCCCCGCGCGTGGCTGCAGTTGCTATGGAAACAGCGGGAAATAACAACTCTGTTCCCCTGGGACCAGTGAGGCCCGCAGAGGTAACGGCGGGAGGAACAACGCGAGAGAGGGGCGGCCGCCGCCGAGCTCACGGCGGTGCCATTGGAGCCGCAGCGCGGCATCTTCGCCCTGCGCCCCCGCGCGGCGCCCACTCCCCAGCCGGGCGAGCGCCCCAGCCGCCCCCTCCCCCCTCCCGCCCCCGAGTGTCGGTAGGTACCACCTCCCGGGGCGCTTCCCCGGCGACCCCACCATCTGCCCCTCCCACTCGGGGCCTGGC
The DNA here is from genome assembly GCA_004027775.1 of Bradypus variegatus. Classification (NCBI taxonomy): domain Eukaryota; kingdom Metazoa; phylum Chordata; class Mammalia; order Pilosa; family Bradypodidae; genus Bradypus; species Bradypus variegatus. The sequence goes on along the minus strand of PVKY010012044.1, from coordinate 7,403 downwards.
TGCGTGCCGCTCCCTGCCCAGTTCAGATGATACCCTCGACTTCGCCACTGGGCGGCGGCGGTCTCAGGGGAGGGGCGAGGGGTCCCGGACACTGGAGTCTCCGTCTCTCCCAGTGAACCTTAGGCATCTACTTTTTGAATCGGTAAAGAAAAATCCGAGCAACTCCAGTGAGGCTCTCGAATGCTCTAACTTGGGAGCAAGCGGGAGCTTGAGGAGTGAGGGGTTAGGAAGCAAGAGGGAAAAGAAAATTAAGTCCTTTGTAAAGAGTTGGCTTTCATCGTAGTTACCACTCATGTCCCCCAACCCCCACTTCCCTCCCTTCTCCCCGAACTCAGGTTAAAGCCCCTCGCGTGGCTCTTGCTCTGAGACGTGCACCTGCATTCTGCGGGGAGCGTGTGAAACAGGTGTGGGCACTGCGAGCGCTGATTGGTTGTGCAGACTTGGGTGAAATCCTTGAACGCCTGCTCCAAGTCTCGCAGCCTGTAGGGTCTCGGCGAGGTGGATGCCAGGCGCACAGCCGTCCCTTCCCTTTTACCTTTGGGTCTCTCTGTCTCTCATTACTCTCAGGAGTCATCCAAGCGCGGTGTGTGCCGAGAGGCCGCTGGGGCAGCGCAGGTGCCTCCCCCTGAGAAGCGGGTCGGGGCTGCGTCCCGCGGGGAAGATGAGCGGCTCCAGCGCCAGGTCCAGCCACCTGTCGCAGCCGGTCGTGAAGAGCGTGCTCGTGTACCGCAACGGGGACCCCTTCTTCGCGGGGCGCCGCGTCGTCATCCACGAGAAGAAGGTGTCCAGCTTTGACGTCTTCCTGAAGGAGGTGACAGGCGGCGTTCAGGCGCCCTTTGGGGCTGTCAGGAACATCTACACCCCGCGGACCGGCCACCGCATCCGAAAGCTAGACCAGATCCAGAGCGGGGGCAACTACGTGGCTGGGGGCCAGGAAGCCTTCAAGAAACTCAAGTGAGTCCCTCTGCCTATCCCGCTCACCACTTCAGGTGGTGAAGAAATGCGTGACAACCCTTCTCCACCCGCATCCACACTCACCCAGGGAGCTGAGCGGCTGTAACCTCATGCCTCTCAAAGTTCCCCCTGCGGTTGGGGGTAGAGGTTGGAAGCGTGAATGGAGAAGGGATTTCCCTTGGGTAGCGGTAGGAACAGACTTAAAAGTTGTGTCTAAACAACAGGAATCTTTTAAAAAAGTTTTCTTAACAAGGTCAGTGACCAATCTAATACTTTAGCATTTTGCATTCTGCTTCCTCCCCACTTTTTTTCTCTCCCCTTCCTTTTCTTTTTCTTGTAACCTATCCTTTTAGCTCGATAAAATTTCTTAAAAATCGCTTTTACTGAGAAGATTGTTCTGAGTATTGGATACTATATTATCGTGAGAAATTTCTCTGCATTGCCTTCCCCTAATCTTACTGTCCTCCCCCCCGTTTAAAATTCTTTCAACCTTTCATTCCAAATGCAATTGACCAGACTCTGATTTTGTGCTCCTCCTCTCACAGCCTGCTTGCTTCTGTTATTAGCATAGCGCTTGGAAAAGTTGATTGCGCTTCCTGTGAAATCTCTTCTTAACTATATAGAATTATTTTTTCAGATGTCATTAAGATTGTCAAAATCCATCCTTCCCTTCCTCACTTCCTATAAATTGAGTTCTGGGTTTTCTCCCTGTTGTTATACCAGGCATGCTTTTTATGGAAGGTGAAGGATATATTTGGATTTAATTTTTCCTTCCCTGAAACTTCCCGGCAAGGGTGCCTTGCCTAGCTTGGTAGAAGAACAGAACGAAATTTGTGTGCTTCAAAGAAACTTAGATTTTCAAATCAGAAGACTTGAGGCTGAGCTATTTATAGCTCTGTATTCTTGGGTAAGTCACTTGACTTAGCTAATCATTTTCCTAGTACAGAAAAGGAACTTAACTATTCCTACTTCAAATGGTAGTTTTGAAAAGTAAATGTTATGGAAGGGAATGTGTTTTGTAAACACCAAAGAACTACAGACATGCGAGGCATCTCTATGTCCAGTTCCTTTCATCTCATACTTTATTTTTCATTGAATAATTTCCATATAAAACATTTTCATGGTAATGGAAATCTGGTTCGGAGTCTATCTGCTGAAAATTGTTGTAGGAATACTTTAGTAACTCTTATTGTCTTTTGTCTATTTGTCATTACCAACTCCAAACATAAAAACAGATACAGTTCCAAACCAAACAGAAAGTGCACTTCAATCTTACCTTTCAAGTTATATGTGAGAATTACTCTTTATGTGTATAAGAGATTTGCATGGTTATTTTTGCTTTTAATTCACAACAAAAACTTTGTTATAACATTGCCCATGGTTGTTAGTTTTCCATGCTGACAGGTGAATAGTTTATCTATGCTAAAGTAGTTGTATCTATAGTTATAATGATAGAAACCAAGGGGATTTAACAGCTGAATGTATTTGAAGCTTAGCACTTGTAAGTTCATATAACAAGTGAAGGAATACCTCAATGGTGTTGAGGATGATTCATGTACTTTCATTTAGATCCTAAATGATGTTAATTAAGGAAGATGGCAACAATGGAAGAATACATTTCAAATGAAAGTTACCAACTTTCTGCTTGAATTACTTTCACTAAGATTTTCCTAATATTTTTAGAAACCATAATTAAACTCCAGGTAGCTATTAAACCTATATTTTGTGGTGGCAGAATTCTAGGAAGTTTTCCCCAAACTTTCCTTATACATTTTGGAAATTCACTCAATTAATCTTGTAGATACGATATCACTTTCCTACACATGAGAATTTTTTTTTAGTTAAAAAATGATGATTTACTGAATTAACTGAAACAGAAATAGTTACTGATTACAGTAGATACAACATAGTTATGTCTTATTTAATTACCAATCTTCTTCCATCGGCTTTAGTACAATCAAACTTAACTTCAAGTCAAAAGTGACTTGTCAGCACTCTTCAAGCTCCAATGTGCACACAAACCGCTTGGGAATCTTGTTAGATTACATATTTAAATTCTGTACACCTGGGTGGAACCTGATTTTCTGCATTTCTAACAAGTTTTCTGCCCATGCTCCTGGTTGGTAGACCACACATTCTATTTCTTAAGCACCAGTATTTATTTGCTGCTTGAGTATCATGTAGAACCTCATCAACAGGTGACAATTCTGACTGGCCTTGAAATTGTTTTCAATGTCTAACCAGCAGTAACTCTGCATGTGCTTCTCTTGACCTAGGAACATTTGCCTATTGATTACCTTTAGGCAGAACTTTACTAACCCTTCACATTTATTTTTGGGGGCTTCTGTCAAAGCAGTATAATCTCTTTCAGTTGCCCTTCAACCAAATACATGCATCAGGCCACCCAGTGCTTTGAAGAACTTTGCCCTTAGCCATGTGCCCCAAAGACAATGTGGCCAGCAAGGCCTGGTCATGTCACTCCTGGTCTTGCTGACCACTCTAGCTATACCGAAAGAACTAAACCATGGCTCTGTGAATCTCTAGCCTCATTTCTAGTATTCTTGTACTCTCACAGTTAGAAAGTGTTGGGATAAAACAGAAATCATCCCTGCACATTCACAAACAAGCCATTTTATTGCAATGTCAGAGGGAGTATTTGCACTGTCTTATGTAAATAGTTTGCTTGGAAGAAATGAATAGTATTGATTTAACTAAAGCATTCTATCCAGAAAAGCAAACAGCAACAACAAACCACATCTCCATAGCCAAAAGCCAAAATTAATTCCAATAGAAATTTTTTTGGCAACTCAGCAATTACAGTATTTTAGGTACATACACACACACACACACACACACATATGATTAGAAATTAGGAGCTAGATTTATATTTTTAAGTCAAAATATTTGTCACCATTTATGTATGAAGCATAGTGCAAGCATCATATAAAACTGAAAACAGAACCCAGTGATGGAGTTATAGCTTAAAGTTGGCAATGATAAAGTTTTCAGGTTGTGCTTACTCTAGCTGAAGAATGCTTACTAGTTAATATCTGTAGCAAATAGTAATGGAATAGTAGGGGTCTCCAGAGGTTGAGCGGTCTATTCATCTGTCTCTTAGCTGAACCAATATCTGAACCACCCCACATGATGGAGCATTTCTGTATCATTACAGTGTTCTCATAGGAAAAAGATTTCCCAGCTGTTATCCTAATGTACATTATCAGTGCTTTCTTCACTTTATTTGATCTGAAGTCAGCTGTTAATGGGGCTATTAAGCAGCTTGAGTGATAAGCCAGTCTTTTTCTCAAATTCATATAAGAATCAGAAATATATATAATATATATATATATAATATATATATCTAACCATGGTGAGAAAAAAAAGTTTCCTAATAGAAGTATGTATTTCTAAGATTTCAATTCCCTTGAAAATTAGTGTAAACATGGCTCAGCTCTGGTTGGCAATGCTGACAGCAGTTCATGCTACTAGAATTGTTTTTAATTAGTAGCTATTGATTTTTGCTTTAAGCCTAAGTGTTTCCTATGACTTGCTTTGCTTTTTAATATTTTTTAGAAAGAAATTTACATAACTGACTCAAAAGCTGTAAAAGTAACCATTATTGTTCTTTTTTTCTCCCCTCCCCTCCAGTTACTTGGACATAGGAGAAACCAAGAAAAGACCAATGGAACTTGTTAATTCAGAGGTAAAGTGAATATATTTTTCAGGTTCAAATAAAGAACAATGCCATTCTTGTGTTTCTTTCTGTGTGTCTTAGAGATTTGGTGGCATTCTAAACGTAAGTGATGAGTTTTCTAATTTATATAAATGAGACATTATATGTTTTAAGGTAAAGGTGACCCTTTCTTTGGATCAGTATCAGAAATGAAGAGACTGAGACTTGTAGGATTAGAAGCAGCATGTTCTTATTTTCCCATTTGCTATCTAGGTGCTCTCTGGCTGAAATCCATAGGGATTTTCCCTGTCAGATGTGAAGAGATACTGAGCACTGTTACATAAATCTTTACCAAAACTGCATCCCCTGTCCTAATTTGCGTCTCACAGCCCAGTGTTTGAGATAGCCAGGATCACCCTAGCTATTTCTGAGTCACTGAACGACTTTGTTTGATGTGCAGGAAAACAGCCCTATTTTAACTTGCATTCACATTTACATGAGTGTTGTCAGTAAAAGCTTGCATGAATACTGGAAGTATGCCTTGTGAAAGAGATATTCAGACCATCACATCTCACATAGTTTCTGAAACCCTCATGGAATTTTCAGGTATCCTGTAGGAAGTTATTCCTTAGTTTGTGAGAGAAGCAGATTAAAAACAAAGCTAAGGCAGGGACCTTAAATGTCCCAGTGAGGCAGAGAGAAAATTGAGCTAGACCCAGACTGGGACTCTGTTTACCAGTCCAGATGCCACACTTCCCATTTTGACCCACATAAACTAGGGTTTCCAGTGGGCATGTGCTGTCAGGGGAGAAATGCCTGATAGAAAAAGTAAATTTTCTCATTTGAAGTCCAGGGTTCTGGAGACGCTCTCCTCAGCTCTCATGTTTCCTCTCACATCATGTTTATTCCCAATAGGACCAAGTAGGTCTCTCTAGAAAAGAAACAACACACATAAAAATTCTAATGGTGCAGTATTTGAAGAATGTGAAGTTAAATTCATTATTAAAATTATTTGTCAGAAGAGATGTTATTCTCAGACTTTGTTTAAAGCAATTAATGTTTTAGTTTGTATTTCTGAATTCCAGTGTGTGGGAAATTGTTCATGAAAGTGGTGGACTTAGCTTAAGGTAGACAAAGTATACATTTTTCTAGGTTGTGTTTATGCAGCCAAAGTTGATATCTATAGCAAGTAGTAACAAAGGACAGAATAATCCATTAGTTCTGGATATAACTCCGTTTGAAGGATGCATACCTGTTTGAGGTAGGTTACCATGCATGTCATTGGTGACTGAACCTGGATTTCTGCAATAGAAATTGAAATGTTTGAATTCCTTAAAAATTTAAGTATAGCATCTTTATTCTGGATTACAATGTCTTTGATGAAAAGTGCAACAAATTTTTTGCCAATTTTTTTTCTTAGAAGATTAAGAAATGGAAAGCATTCACATTTGCTAATTGTTCTACTGTTTTGGGGGCAGTAGCCATTGTTTCCTCTTTATTCAGGGCCTATGCAGGAGTCACACAGACAAGATTCTGACTTATGCACATTTTACTTGTGAAAAACTCATTCCTAGTCTCCAAATTGAAAACCCCACTTCTTCCACCCTAGTTATCACTGGTGATTCCTCTCTACCTCTTCCCTTTCACTGCAGAGACCCTTGTGGAAGCCTTTACATTTCTTCTGAGTCCTTCCCCACAAAGCCTTCGAAAGGGAGCGAAAAGGAAGAAGTAGAGGAAATTTTGGAATGTTAAAGAGGTGGAGAGGTTGTGAGATATTGCTTGTCCGATCCCTTCAATGCTTTCCCTCACCCACCCAAACCTACTCTCCCACTTGCTTCCTGGAGCCCTCTCTCTGGTTTTCATCCTCCCCAACCTTTACTGCCAGTCTAGACAAGCAGTGTATTCACTTTCCTCATTTTGTTTTCCCAGTCCTGATCTTCAACCCAGAGACCCTGCTCCCCAAAGTCCACACCATGACCCCCATTCTGAAGCCTGCTTTGAGGAAGGAGAGCCCTACTTTCATTGCCAGAAAGAGAGTGTTTTGTATTCCCAGCATCCCAAAAGAGAACTCTAATGCATTTCCCCATAGAAACATTGCTTTAACTGTTGGTTCTATGTATTATTACTGCTATGTTTTAGTAGAACACAAGTTGAAAAGGGTTTTTTGGGCTGCCATGATTAACTATTGTTTGTATAATTGTTACTGTGAGGAAATACTGTTCTTTTTGTTACTGTGAGGAAATGCTGTCTACAAGTGATATACCATTGAACTTTTGGAATTCAACAAATCTGTAAGTTAGAGGACTCTGTCTGTGTTCAGAATTTGAGAACCAATTTCACAGACGCTGGTCTTTCACCAAAAATTATAGATTTCTATTTTCTCTGCCTAAGGTGGTGATTTCCTTTTAATCATGGTATCTTCTGAGAGCCAACTGAACTATTGTTGCATCTTTTGTTTTTGCAAGTACTATTGTTGACAGGTATTCCTTAGAGTAGGATAGCATATAAAGGGAGGATATCACAGAATTAATTTTGAAGTGGGTTTCAAACATGAACATACAGAGGAGGGTTTAGAGTTGTTTCATGGGAATTCTCAGGACAGTAGTACTATTAAAAGTGTTTATTCAAATATGTGTCAGTATGAAGGGAAGGAATAAAGTTACTTATTCACCAAAATCGGGGGCATTTCCTGCAAAGCTGAGGGAATTTCATACTGTTTGGGTTTTTGGTGATGGGTCCATATGATAAAAGTCACAATACCGGTATACATGATTCA
>PVKY010012043.1:0-11717 GCA_004027775.1 Bradypus variegatus | reverse complement strand
GCGGGTTTCACTTACAGATTTTATGCTGTGTTCTCAGGCATTCCTCCCAATTCAGGTTGGTATGTGATGAATGGACGGTCTCGTTTGTCCCCTTGCAGTTATTCTGGATTATTTACTAGTTGTTTCTGGTTTTTTTTAGTTGTTTCAGGGGGACTACTTAGTTTCCACTCCTCTCTATGCAGCCATCTTCCCGGAAGTCAGTTACATGCTTTTTGACAATGATTTTCTGTATTAAGTTATTCTGAATTCATATTAATCAATATCCTATTTTTCAAATTGCCCCACACTCTTCCCAGGTACTAAATGTTGCAGAACTCGTGTGCACCCCACCCCTTTCTCCATTCTCATGCAATTGTATGGAAGCATGCATACCATATACACGTACATGGGGACTTGACTTTGTTGCATAAAAATAGGATCATAGACTGTGGTTCTCTGCGTGTTAACTTTTCCAAATGTTTAAATATTGGCAGTGGTGCTGGATATTCTGTTTGCTGCTCCAAATTGCTTCCTTCTCAGCCTTGCCCTGTACCCCAGGCCTCACTGCCCTCTGCCGATTAGTGGCTCTGGCAGGATAGTTGAGAGGGGTTGTCTATTTCCTTTGGTCAAGCAAGCACTGGCATGATTGTTACTGTGAGGACATTTTGTGGGCTTAAATCATCAGTAAGTTGATTGCATCTATGGCTGATTGCATCTACAATCAACTGAGGAGATTGTCTTCAACAATGAGAGAAGTCTCATCCAATCAGTTGAAGGCTTTAAAAGAAGTGATGATTTCTGCAGCCAGAAGGGAGAATTTCCATCTCCACTTCAGCCAGCCAGCTTCTCCTGAGGAATTCATGGAAAACCTTCATCAGAATTCCCAGCTTGCAGCCTGCCCTGAGGAATTTGGATGTCCCCTCCCCAGTTGCATGAAATGATTCTTATAAAAATCTCATATTTACAGATCTCTCCTGTTGCTTCTGTTGCCCTAGGGAACCCTGACTAATACAGACCCCGAACTGATTCAGCCACTAATTTAAAATCTAAAAAGTTCTGGGTGAGTCAACCCACACAGCCTGTCACCAGTTAGAACCTCAGAGCTCAGCCCCTGGTCTTTGGGCGCTAGAACAGAGGGCAAGAGAAGGGCAGTGACTCCCCAATTAGTCTGACTCCTAGGCCAGGTCTGAGGCAAAATATGGGAAGTTTGGTGAATCCTTAAGCCAGGCAATATTAATTATGACTAGGCCAAATCTTGCTGGGGTAGCTTTAGCTCCTTGGCTCAGTTTTGCACTTTCTGAATTCTTGGCTTCTCTCTCATTCTGAAATGAAGATGAGCAATGAATGTATATTTTCAAGAGGCAAGCTTAATTTCTAGATCTTGGCAGGTTGCTTAAACAAGCTTTGTTGGGCTGTCTATGGTCGCTGTAGGCAATAAGCCACAATAACTGGAATGGGGAAGGGGTGAAGATGGTTTTCTCAGGTGTCCCATTAGATTCCTCTATTAAATCCTCAAACCCTTGAAGACAACAAGCCTCATTCATGTCCTCTAACAGTCCTCAGTGTGGGAGACAGACAGGTAAACATGCATTTACAATACCAAGTGAAAAGTGCAGAAAACAGCTCTGTCTTGGGTCAGGTGGGAGAACTGTTCCCAGAGGAGGTCATGTTTGAGCTGCATCTTGAAGGAGATGCTGGAATTAGTGTGGTCTGAAATGGTGTTCTGAAGAACTAAGACCCAGTGCTAAGAGAGACTGAGCAATAAATGTGAAAGTGCCGGAAGTTTAGTGTGGCTGGAACATAAGGTGTGCATGTGTTTGCGTGTGGGTGATGGGGCTGGGGTAGGTCAAAAGGCAAGCTGGCATCACAGGGGTCTTGAAGGCCAAGAAAAGGGAGTGGGAAAGCCATGGAAAGCTTTAAGCAGCAAAGAGATAACCTCACTCCTTGGAAAGGTTATTCTGGCTGCGGTATGGGAAATGGATTAAAGAGGACAAGGTTAGAAGCTGAGACAGCTTCAGAGGCTGCTGCAATCAGACAAAGATGGGACTGGCTGGGATAAGGGTAGAGGTAGAGGTGATGGGTGGGATTTGAGAGCTATGATGGCAGCAGAGGGACAGGACCTAGGTTTATTATAATAATGACAACCATATTGACAAGCAGTGATTTAAACGATAGCTCTGGTCTCAGACTGCATGGGTTGGAATCTTCTCCTCTAACCTTTTTATTTTGAAAATTTTAAAACCTCAGCAAATGAACATCCCTATACCCTTGTGATGGTTTGAAGCTGGAGGTATCCCAGAAAAGATCATGTTCTTTTAATCCATTCCAGTGGGTGCAGCTCTATTGTGGGTGGGAGCTTTTGATTACGTTATTTCAACTGAGATGTGAACCACCTCATTCAAGGTGGGTCTTAATCCTCTTACTAGAGTCTTTTATAAGAGGATAAAAGATGAAGGACACACAAATGCTCAGAGAGGAAGCCACTGAAGCCAGAAACTGGACGCAACTAAACCTGGGAGAGAAGGGATAGACCAGCAGGTGTCACCATGTGCCTTTTCATCTGACAGAGGAGTCCCAGATCTCCAGCACCGTTTCCTCAGGAAGAAGGTATTGTCCTGATGATGCCTTGATTTGGACATTTTTCACGGCCTCAACTGTAAACTTGTAAGGTAATAAATCCCCATTGTAAAAGCCAACCCATTTCTGGTATATTGCATTTCCTCAGCTTTAGCAAACCAAAACAAACCTTCACCTAGATTTACTAATCATTACATTTTGTCCATATGTGTGTGTGTGTGTGTGTGTGTGTGTGTGTGTGTGTGTATATATGTATGTATGTATATATGTATATTTTTCTAAACAACTTGCAAGTTAGTTGCAGAAATCATGACGGTGCCCTCCCCCAATACTTCAGCATTGATATTTTCTGAATAAGAAGATTCTTTTACATAATCAAAATACCACTATTTTACTGAGGAAATTTAACATAAATAGAATACTATGATCTAATATAACGTCTATTTTCAAATTTCACCAATTGTCCCAATAATGTCCCTTAAATCTGCTGTTTTTTTTCAAATCCAGCATCAAAGATCATGAATTGCATTTAATTGTTGTTTCCCTTTCTTTTCTTTTTTTTAAAAATCAATGCTCGAAATATTAGTTTGTTCAATAAAGACCAAATGAACAAAATAAAAGAAGGCTAATGTAATTGGTTCTACTTTTTCCTGTTAAAAGATTATTTTTTAACTTTTTATTTTGAAGTCATTTTAAACTTCAAGTTACAAAAATAGTACCAAGAATGTACATATATGTTTCACTCAGCATCACCGATTACTTAGATTTTGCCACACTTACTTTATCATTCTCTCTCTACAAATATATATTCATGTATTTTTCTGAACCATTTGAGAATAAGGTACCCCTTTTGCCCCTAAGTACTTCAGAGTGTATTTTCTGAGGTCATTCTCTTCCATAAGCAAAGGACAAGGATGAAAATCAAGGAATGTAACATCGATACTACACTATCCATATTTAAGTGTCCCCAATTTTCCCAAGAATGTCCTTTATAGCTTGTTTTTTTTTACTTGGGGGAGTGGTGCTAGGATCCAGACAAGGATCATGTATTGCATTTAGTTGTGGCATCTCTAGTCTCAGTTAATCTGGGCAATCTCCGAGCCTCTTTGTGTTTGCGTGTGCAGGCACGCGCATCTGTGTGTGTTTCACAACATTGACCTTTTCAGGGTTCAGGCCAGTTGTTTTGCAGAATGTCTCTCAATTTTGATTTGTCTGTTTTCCCATGAGTAGTTTCAGGGTAAACATGTTTGGCAAGAAAGCTTCATAGGGCATGTTGTGTACTTGTCAGCGCAAAATATTAGGGGGCATGTGACATCAGTTTGTCTCATTACTAGTGATGTTAAGTTTGCATTCGGTTAAGCTGGTTGGAAATTTTGGCTTCACGTTTTACTAGTTCGGTAAGTTGATTAGTGAGACATTTTTCTCATCTGTCAAACGGGGTACTATGAGTTTCATGAGGCTGAATTAATCAATCTATCTAGAACACTTTCTGTCACAATATGAGTGCTCAATAAAAAATTATTACTATCATCATCAATATTTTTACCAACATTTACAGAAGTTTTAATATATGAGAGGTGCCCTGTCCAGTCCTTCACAGTCATTTTCTCATTAATTCTTCATCCCTCCAGCATCTAAGATAGTGCATGGCAAATAGGAAGCAGAATGACAGCTCTAAGAGATGGATTGCTGTAAACCTCACACCATTTTACAGATGGGAAAACTTGAGGCTCAGAAGAGTGATGTAATTTACCTAAGGTCATGAAGATTTCAGTAAGTGGAAAGAGTCAGGATTTGAACCCAGGTTTGCAGGGTTAACCATAAAACGGGGCATAAGGAACCTCGATGTCTTTCGTAAACTGTCAAGGCTGTGTAGATGTGAATAACCGAATTGGAGGGCCTCGCACTGTTCTCTGGTACATATATACAGTAGGCGCTCAACAAATATGTGTTGAATGAACAGGAAAGAAAGTCAGTAAGCTAGGGACAGATCTTCATGCCGAGGTGGGGTTGAGCGCTGCAGCGAGACCTAGAATCCATTCCTCGGGAATCCCCTCCCCGCCCCGGCTCCCCGGCAGCGCAGAGTCATCTCTGGATCACGTGACCCAGCGGGGTGTGGCTTCCTGTGACTCCGCCCCACCGCCAGACCCCTGCTTTTTGCCTAGCCTCGCGTTCCGGGACGGCTGCCTATTTTGGCCCGCGGGCGGAGCCGTAGCCACAGTCTCCTCGGACGTCCGTAGCCTCTAAGCGACGTGTTTGGCGCTGGGGTCCAGCTCCGAGATGTCAGAGAAGGAAGGTAAGGGGAGCCAAGACTCCCCGCCGGCCGGCGCGGTGACAGTTAGCGACGTCCAGGAGCTGATGCGGCGCAAGGACGAGATCGAGGCCCAGATCAAAGCTAATTATGACGTGCTGGAGAGTGTGAGTGTGGGCCCCGGGCTCCCTGCCCGACGTGGGTGCCTTCCCAAGACCTTCTGGCTGGGTCCCCCAAACCTGGGGACCTGGGAGGCAGGGGACCTCCGCTTGGGCTCTCAGCTGTAGATCTCTCCCTCCTTGGGAGGGCCAAGGCGCCGCAAGTGAGGTCTCTGTCGGCAGCAGGGAGTACAGACAACGTTACAAATGTTAGCAATTAGTATAACTATTATATAGCCAGTGTCTGTTGAGCCTTTAGTACATGATAGGTGCTGTTTTAAGCGCTTTACGTTTGTGAGCTCATTTAATGCCGGCAACAACCCTTTGAATTGGGTACTACTATTTTCCCCATTTTAGGGTTGAGAACATTAGCTAATGAGGAGCAGAGGCAGGACTATAGTCACCACCACCACCAGTCCTTGTTGAACGTTTACCAGGGGTCATGTGCTTTGCTCACAATTTACTTCAGGGCTTCTTATACATAGGGTGCATAAGAATAACTTGGGGGGTTTTATTAAAATGCAGATTTGGATTCAGTAGTTCTGGGTTGGATGCCCGCATCTGCATTTCTAGTAACCTCCAAAGCGATGCCCATGCAGCTGGTCTGAGGACTGCACTTTGAGTAGAAAGATTTTATATATCCTGTACTCACTTGATAGGTAAGGCTTATTATCCTTAAAGAGTGGAGGAAACAGGCTCAGAGTGGGGTGAACGCTTGCCCAGGGTCATGCCGCTAGGATGTGGCAGCAATGGGGCTGGTTCTCAGGAGTGTCTGGCTTCAAAGTGGATACAGTTTTTCCTGTGCTACCTAGTGTAAACCCACAAATCAATTTGTAGACAGAGATTAAATTAACTGTATCCTATATAGGTAGAATGGAATGCATTTTAGGTGATGGGAGTAGGATAAAATATCATTTGGAGGCTTGAGTATCATTTTATTGGATGCCCACTATATGCCTTGTTGTTGTTTGTGTTATATTTTGAAATCCTGCTAATTCCTCTGTGAAGTTGATATGTTCCCCTGAAGTTCAGAAAGGGAGAAGCCACTTGTGCAAAGTGATAAAGTGGGATTCGGTCCTGATTAATCTGAAACTTGCACTTGCAAGCAGTATACCAGTAATTTCTCAAACTTGAGTTTTTCTACCATCAACAGGATGGTGTGTTCATATTATTCCCTTGATTTGTTATTCTCTTGATTTGTTTCTTTAGTAGAACCACTTTTTTATTTAAATAAATTTATTTTAAAAGGAAACTATATCTGTATAGTATATGGAAAACCAGAATCTCTTAAATATACAGTAAAAATGCATATCAAGGCAATGCAAAATGTTAGTTGCTTCTAGCTAGCTACCATAACTTGCTGAAGGCTTTGAGACTTAAGCCCTGTTCTCTGTTTATTTAAAAAGAAATGGAGAGCTAAAGTACTCTTAGAAGAAAATACAGGAGTAAATCTTCCCAGTGTTGGGCTAGTCAGACCCTGCTTGGATATACACCAAAAGCACACAAGCTACAAAAGAAAAAAATAGATAAATTGGACTTCATCAAAATCAAAAACTTCTTTGCACCAGAGGATGCTATCAAACTGAAAAGACAGCCTGCACAAAGGGAGAAAATATTTGCAAATCATGTATTTGATAAGGGACTTGTATTCAGATTATATATAGAAGTCTTACAACTCAACAATAAAAAGACAAATCAATTTAGAAATTGACAAAAGATCTGAATAGATATTTCTCCAAAGAAGATATACAAATGGCTAATAAGCACATGAAAAGATGCTCAGCATCATTAACCATTAGGATACGCAAAAAAATAAAAAAATAAGATTTTTGGATTGGTGATAATAGTTTAGAACTAGATGAAGTAGCTGTGTACAAAATTGTGAATGTACCAAATGTCACTGAATTGTATACTTTAAAATGGTTAATTTTAGTATATGTGAATTTTACCTCAATTCAAAAACATGAGATGCTAGTATTTCACAGTCATTAAGAAGGCTAAAATTAAAAAGACAGTAACAAGTGTTAAAGTTGTGGAGAAATTGAAAACATCATACACTGCTGATGGGGTTGTAAAATGGTGCAGCCTCTTTGGAAAACAGCTGCTTTGGCTGTTCCTCAAAGTGTAAGTTCTCATATGACCCAGTAATTCCACTCCTAGCGATGTATCCAAGAGAAATGAAGACAAACATCCACATAAAAACTTACATACAAATGTTCATAGCAGCATTATTCACAATAGCCCCAAAGTGGAAGCAACTCAAATGCCCATCAATTAATGAATGTGAAACAAAATGTGATCTGTCCGTACAATGGAATATTATTCAGCCGTAAAAAGGAATGAAGTAGTGATTCATCTGATATGTGGTACAACATGAGTGAAGCTTGGAAACACTACACTAAGTGAAAGAAACCGGTCACAAAAGACCACAGATTGTATGATTCCATTTATATGAAATGTCCAGTATAGGCAAATCCATAGAGACAGAAAGTAAATTAGTGGTTGCCAGGGGCCAGTGTTGGGCAGTGACTGCTGGTGGTACAGGGTTTCTTTCTGGGGTGATAAGAAAGTTCTGAAATGATGGTGGAGATGGTTGCACATCTCTAAAACCATTGACTTATACATATGAAATGGATCAATTGCATAGTTTGTGAATTATGTCTCAATAAAGCTGTTTAAAAAAAAGAAGGTAAGAAATGGAGGGGGTGGGAGATAGCAAGTCATCTGGAGGTGTTGTAAAGACCACCACCACAATGAGATTTTCTCCTTGACTATCAAAGGGTTAAACAGACTTGGAAAGGGAATAAGCTTTTTAGATTCAGGAGTATTTAATGCCCTGCGTGTGAGCCACCAGCAGTGTGGGTCCCACAGTTTGGGAAACAGTGTTTTAACTGGTCTTAGTGTTTGTGGGAAGGCAGGAGGCAGATAAAGTTATTTAAGCCATGGCAAATTTCTGCAGTATCTTTAGCGTCCTGTGTTAAGGGATTACGTGGGAACACTCTCCCCACAACAGGAAGCAGTAGGTGCCACCCAGAGGCTTCCAGAGAGAAGGGAGAGAAGTGAATGGAATCCCTCCTCCCAGTGCCCGTGCCTGCTGGACAGCTGATCTCTGCACTGACTGATACTAAGAGCAGCTGTTTATTACTTAACTCCCTGCATGCCTGGCACTGTGCTGAGCCCTCGACATAGGCCAGCTCTTTAATTCTCCCAACAGGTAGGGAGAGAGGTGAGTCCTAACCATTTTACAGTTGAGGAGGCCCAGGCTTAGAGAGGTAAAGATGGTGGCCAAGGGCACAGCTTGTCCATGGCAGAACTGAGGTTCCCATCAGAGTCTCATGGACAGCAAGTCCCCTGCCCTACACCACAGGACACAATTTATTGCTTTTGCACATTATGTTCTAATTTATCTAGGAAAATGATAAAACAAATGAATTGTTCTGGGCAGGTCACACATTGGTCAAAATTCAAAATCGACGAAAGGATATAAAATGAAAAGCCTCCTTCCCTGTCTCCCCTGTCCCTAGCCACCCAATTCCTCTCCCCAGAAGTGATTGGTGATATCAGGACCTCCTTCCAGAGTTGGAAAGTCCATCTGAAAGCCCCTATAGATCTCTTTATTTTCAGGAAAACTAGAGTCTTGCCATAGCTGCATGCTCCCTGGGGTTTTTACTCCCCTCTGCCTTCCGAGGCCACCAGCCAGGTGTCTGCTGTTGTCATGGGCAGAAGGGTTTGCAGGAGTTGAGAAAGAGGCTGGCCTTGGGGGTGATGCTCAAAGGAGCCTTTGGTTTTATCTGCACTGTTCTAACTTCCAAACAGGAGAATATATTCATGTATTACTTGCATTATTAAAAATTAATTAGAACAACAGCACTCACCTCCAAGGGTAGCTGTGAGATGATGTGGGTGAAGCATCCGGTCCTTGGAAGTGACCAATTTATAGCAGGGACTGTCACTGTCTTCATTATTATTATTGCAAAGGAAAAGGGTCTCTGGGGAGGGATCTTGAGGAGTTTCTGTCTGAGAAATCTTGTTAATCATGTTTCTTCCCTTCAGCAAAAAGGAGTTGGGATGAGTGAGCCCCTGGTGGACCGCGAGGGCTACCCCCGGGCGGACGTGGACCTGTACCGAGTCCGCACGGCGAGGCACAACATCATCTGTGAGTGACCCGTGAGGGAGAATCCCTCCTTCCCTTCTGCCTCCGGAGGAGCTCGTCATGCCTGCGGGGGCTGAGACCTCAGGGTTGGGTTGGGCTCTGGGGCTCTGTTGTTAAGGTTTCACTTTTCATTTCCGTTTTGAAGAATTTTACTTCATTGTGGAAACTTTACTGACATAACAACAGAAACCCAAGTCACGTATTGCTTGCACCTACTCGGGTCAATTATGTGTTTATTAGGAATTCTGTTCTGCTGTTAACCACAGTGACCTGACTAAGGTGACTTAAACCTGAGTGTTTCATCTCTCAGTAAAAGACATCTGCAGGTGGTCAGCACAGGGCTGGTGGTCGGATACCCAGGCTCCTCCCCCCTGCCCTCCTTTGGGCCTCCTTCTCCAGGGTCTCCATGTCCATGCCGTGGGCAGGAAGGAGGGGAAGAAGGAAGGTGGGATGGGCACAAGGTCCTATGCCAGCAAGCCTCCCCTTTTACAGATCTTCCCTGCAAGGCCCCCTCTCCCAGCCCCAACGGTTTCTGCTTCCACTTCAGGCCCTTCTACAAGAAAGACTGGGGCATGTCGTCCATGATGGACATGTTGCTATTCTAAATAAAATTAATTGTTTTTATTTTTATTTTTTAGCTTAGTTTTTTTTTTTTAGAGAAGTTGTGTGTTTACAGAAAAATCACACATAAAATACAGAATTCCTCTATACCACCCTATTAGTAACCCCCACTAGTGTTACATTAATTATTTTTATTTTTTGTTTTTGTTTTGTTTTTAATCAGGGAAGAAGGGGAGAGTAGAGGTTGGATAGTGTTTCAGTTTCCTATTGCTGCTGTAACAAGTTACTGCAAACGTAGCAGCTTGAAATAATTCACATTTATTGTTGTACAGTTCTGGAAGTCAGAAGTCTTAAATGGTCTTTACAGAGCTAAAATCAAGATGTGGGCAGGGCTGGTTCCTTCTGGAGGCCTTAGGAGAGAATCCCATCGCTTGCCTCTGCCACCTTTGGAGGCTGCCCGCAGGCCTTTGCTCCTGGCCCCTCCTTCCACCCACAGGGCCAACGTTTGTATGGTCTGGCTCTGGTTCTGGTTCTGGCATCATCTCTCTTTCTCTCTCCATCCTGCCTCCCTCTTTCACCTATAAAGACCCTCATGTTCAGGCCCACCCAGATAATCCAGGATGATCTGTCCATGTCAAGATCCTTAATCACATCTGCGAAGTCTGTTGTGCCACGTAAGGCAACACATTCACGTGTTCTGGGGATTAGGACACGGGCATCCTTGGTCGGGGGGTGGGGGGCATTACTCTGCCAACCACAGGTGGGAGCCAGCAGGCCCCACCACAAAGTCCAATTAGAAGGAAATTTATTGTCCACATGTTTCACTTAACAGTTTCAGTTTTGTCTGTTTCAACCTTGACACCATCTGCGGTGTGTTTTGGTGTAAGGCCATGCATCTCAGACTGGGATGCAAGCAACCCTAGGGATGGCGTTTAAGATGCCAGAGGCTCCTCAAAGCACCATCTGATCAGAGCTTCACTTTTCCTCGAAGATTTGGGGAAAACAAGCCTGTCACTTTTTAATTAAAACAAATTGGAAGGTCAGTATTAGTGCATACAGCAACTGTTTAAAAAAAAAGCTGAAAAAGAACCCAGACTAATTAGTGATATGAATAAAGCAGATCTGGTTAAGACCAGGGCAAACCGGGCCAAAGGGTAAAGGTCGAAACTGACTGTGTTTTAAAACTTCAACTTCCATGTGAGACCAAGGGAAGAGATGTCTATTTGGTGCAGGATCTATATTTTCTAAACAGTACAACTCTACAGTCGGTTTGTTCAGACACCATGGTTGCATGGAGCTTTGAATAGGAAGTGAGATACGGTGGGTTGGTATAGGTTAGAGTGAAATAGTGACACATGCCAAAGTAATTTGGGCAGAGAATAAAAAATATATTTACAGCCCCCCCCCCAGAAGCTGGGGGAAGGTGCAGAAGTGTTGGACTTCCTCACCTGGATTGGTGTTGATGTTGTCACTAACATTGGGACTGGCGGTTTGATGTGCCGAGCCCTCTATCATGGGACTTGCCTTTGTGGAGCTCTTGCTGCAAAGGAGAAGCTAAACTTGCATATAATTGTGCCTAAGAGTACCTGTGCCCTGAGTACTTATACAGGTTCTGAGTACTTGAGTAATTGTGCCCTGAATACCTCTTTGTTGCTCAGATGGTCCTCTCTCTCTAAATGAGCCACCTCGGCAGGTGAACTCACTGCCCTCCCCACTACGTGGGACCTGACTCCCAGGGGTGTAAATCTCCCTGGCAACGCAGGATATGAGTCCCAGGGATGAATCTGCACCCAGCATTGTGGGACTGAGAATATCTTCTTGACCAAAAGGGGGATGCAAAATGAGACGAAATACTTTCAGTGGCTGAGAGATTTCAAGTGGAGTCGAGAGGTCACTCTGGTGGACATTCTTATGCACTATACAGAAAACACCTCTTAGGTTTTAATGTATTGCAATGGCTAGAAGTAAATACCTGAAACTACCAAACTCCAACCCAGCAGTCTGGACTCCTGAAGATGATTATATAATAATGTAGATT
>PVKY010012042.1:0-11718 GCA_004027775.1 Bradypus variegatus | reverse complement strand
ATAATGTTATGTAAAAATTTATGTGAGTAAACAATATAATATTTTGTATATCATTATTTCTACATAAATAGATGTCATCTTGCATTATTCCTCGACCCTGTCACTTCAAGTTTTCCACAGAACTTTAAATATTCAGTCCTTTTGGCTTCTTTAGAACCTGATGAAGTAAGTCTTTAGCTTGGCTCTCCAGATGAGTTAATATGCTTTTACATCTTCTGTTACACAACTGTTCCCCACTGCCTTGGGTAGTGTGTTGATGATATTTTATCAGTTTTATTCAAGTAATCCACAGGTACAACAAATAATATACATTAATGGAGATCACTAAAGATAACTGACACATTTATTATAAGAATTTAAATGATATAACTTGAGGAGAAAATACATTTTGGGAGGGGGAAACAAATAAGGTTAACCATTTTTACAAAGCTTCCCTTATTTTATTGTGAGAAACAAAATAATTTTAAGTCTTGCCTATGCAATAGAAAAAACTTTTAATAAGTAATAACAGGGTATGCATTCTTAAGTCTATTAACCCTTTTACCCCAGAATAGCTATTTGATTGCCTACAAGTCAATATAATAAAATTATGCACTCCCTGCAAACAGTTTGTGTTTTCATTCAAATAAAAATAGGTATTGCAGATATTGCATTTTGTAATACAAACAGAAATGTTTAATTTAATTGTGATTCATAGCCTAAAGGATTAAAAGCAAATAGTGTTTAGAATTATATTGTTCATATGAGTTTCCACTCAATTTGTAAAGGCTCATGTTGTATGTTATTATCTATTGTAATATTTTCAAGTAAAGACATTATCATCTTGATACAAGACAAAATATGCTTGACCACCTCTTCTCAAAATTGAAGAATACCGTTAACAATGTATGCTTGTTATACACCTTCAAGACATATTTTACCCTATTTTCTATTAGATTTGAACCTTGGACAACCAAGGTATGAAAGGGTAGGCTAAAAAATTGAATAGCTAGCAGCAATGCAGTGTATGTAATACAGCACATCTGGACTTTATTAAAACACTTGATACAGTATCTCATGAAATTTATTTGAAAAATTAATTCAGGTTTTACTGTTATCTACTCAGAAATTTAGATGAAGTACTATCGATTTGTTTTTTAGTGCCAGTCAGTGATGATAATGCTTTGAATGGAAATGAAATTTTTTTGTACTGAATCTCATTAAGTATATTTGCATTACTGCAAAGCTATGCTGGAATGAACAAGCTTTTCAAGATCATCATTACTATTCTAAAAAATGGATAAATATATTTAAAACATGATAAAGTTTCCTATTTTATGAAGATGTACTTTATTTTTAATCGAATGACCGGTAATGGAGAACACTGAAGATCTTTTGAAACATGTTTGGCTGTAGAATTTCTTTAGGATTTCTTTCATTATACTAGATTATAAAGTAAACAATGAAAAATATTTTTGAGGTGGTGTAATTGAGGTCCATCATTTAATGTCTTCTGAACCATTTTAGTTATGTTATTGAAATTCATCAGAACGATGATCAATGCTGATTTGAAATGAAATGTGGGTAAGTTAGGTAGACACTGAAAGACAAAAAATAATAATTGTAATACTTACAATACAAGAGAAAAAATACTTTACAGACCCATTCTTATGTGCCACATAGTGTGCTAAATTCTTTTCAGATATCATATCACTTGGGCTTCACAGTAAATAATAGGTAAAGAATCATTATTTACAACCTAAGAGACTGATGCTTAGGAAATTTAAAAGATCTTGCTCCAAAACAAGCAGGTAGTTGGCAGTGAAGACAGAACTTGGACAAAATCTGTTTGACTCAAAACCTTGTGTGCATAGTCTCCATTCTATACAGCCCTTTTAAAGCTCATAAAATGACCCAGACAACATCCCTTTGAGTAATGTAGCGTAGGTTTCATTGGTTATTTTTACAGAAGAGGAAACTGAGTATCAGAAAGGTTAAATTTAAAACTTGTTAAAGAACTTGGAACCAGTGGAGCTGGATTTATCCTTTAAGTTTCTTGAATGCTCATCCACTACAATTCCCATTATATGAGGCTTGCCCTAATATAGATTATATCAGTTACATATTGTTGCACAACAAAATGTCACAAACCTAACAGCTTAAAACAACACTGATTTATTACTAACTATGATTCAGTTGGCCAAGATTTTATGTTTATGACCATACAAGAAGATTCAGTGAGTATGTTGCCAATTATTTGATTTTGAGGATGGAGAACAGGTATATTGATATATTTGGCAGATTACATTCATTCATAAGTTCACTCTCCCACAAATATTGAAAACCAAATTAGTGTCAGACTCTGGGTTGCACGATAAAGGGTTTCACTACATAAACAAACAAGGTATTCTTCTCTAGCTATACTAAGTTTACAATCAAATGATGTATAAAAGCAAAAGTTAAATTTAATAAAAGGGGTAGGGATTTAAATTGAAGGGGTACCCATGGAGTCGAGGGGAGATGAAGATAGGTATAATAGATACAGAAGATACACAGTAATGAAATGTAAAACTTGAAAGGTGAGTATGAATTAATTAGCTAAAGACTCAGTAGAGAATGATTCAAGAGGAATAATTTATGCAAAGAAGTTCTTGAAGTGAAGAGAAAGCATTACACGCACTGAAAGAAATTCGTGTTAGTATCTAAAATTTAAGAAGAGAGACTCAAATGTAAGGTTTCAGAAATAATTAGTAATTAGATTATGCTTCTAAGGCATGTAAAGAAATCTGTACTTTATTTTTAGGTTAATACAAAGGCATTAGTATGTTTTGTTTGCTTGTCTGCTGCATGTTTGTTTGCTTCAATCCAGAAGACAGAATGCTGATATTGTATTTTTTAAAAAGATCTTTTGTGGCAATGTGGTGAATGGATTGGCAGGATTTAGATCATCAGGAAAGTGTTACTATGAACCAGAAGGGAAATAAGGATGACTTGAGCCAAGTAACAGCAATAGAGAAATTTTTATTTGGGATATATTTATTACAAAGGATTAATGGAACTAAATGATCAATCTTTGGAAGGCAAAAGAATGTAAGTCATGACAGAAAAGTGCCAGTAAAATAAAGTTAAGAACAACTAAATTCCTGGCATAAGATGTGTCATTCACTGAGATAAGAAACACAGGGAAGATGAAAAGGATTGCTCAAGCAGATGATAGATTAACTTGGGGACATGTTGTGTTTGAGGGTACTGTTTGATATCCAGATGAAGATTCAGATATTGTGCTCAGGAGATTAATGGCTAGATATTTTGAATATATGCATAGACTGACAGTCAATTTTGCTATAGTAACAAGCAAAAAATATCTTTATGACTTACAATAGTGGAGTTGCATGTAAACTGACCTTTATATTTCAACTCTGGACTGGCTATTTTTCTACTCCAAATTGTGACTTAGCAACAGACTGTGGATAACTTACAGGTATGTCCACGTTTTCTTGATTATGAGAAATTGCAGCCCCCATTTGGGATATTCCAATCTTGTAAAAGAAAGAAAGTGCAAATACAGCTGGTAGAAATATGTGATATTCCTCAAGCTTCTGGTCAGTCATTTTTACTCAAATTTTGTTTGACAGAGAAATTTCATGGTAAAAACTAAATATAATGGGACAAGAAATTTTTCTACTTCCTCAGAAAGTCTCTTCAAATCACATAGTAGTGTACAAGAATATGGAATCTTTTTGTAGGGAAACAAGGAGTAATCTATTTTACAAAATATAAAGTCTGCCAGCCACAGCAATTAAATATATGATGTCTTTGAGACTGTCTGGGGAGAAAGTAGTGTAAAGGTGAAGACGATTTAGAAAAGACCCTTAACCAACCCTAAGAATAAAGAGAATGGGAACAAAAAGAAGGGGCCTTGAAAGAAGCTGAGAGCAAGCAGCCAAGATTTGAAAGGAAAACCAAGAAATCATGTCATCTTAGGACCAAGAGAAGAGCAACTATCCATGTATAAGAGGGAGTTTACATTAGTGTTAAATTCAGCTGAGTATAGTATAAGATGAGGTTTGTGCAATGCCCATTAAATTAGTCATCTGGTATAAATAAAAATAATTGATTGATCTATTATAAAGAGATAGGGGTTTGCAAAATTTTGCAGTGGAAACCTTTGCAGAGCAATATTCCCTTGCCTGAAGCCCAGTGAGAAGAGTATTCAAGAAACTCACTGGAAAATAAATACCAGGAGTGATCTGTCAGTCAATTTATTAATCTCCTCTTAGGCCTTTTGAACAGGTGAAGAACAAACAGAAGGAGATGGTAGTCTAGAAAATAAGATGCCAATGAATCAGATTGAAAACTCCCCAATTAGTGTGGTAAAAATACATGATTCAGATTATATCATTATTTCAGAAAATAGCTGTACTTTAAGTCTCTTGTTTTCACACCAACTAGGGGTAGAAAAGGGACCCCTACTATAGGGTAATAGGAGCTGAAAGAGACTGTTAAAGACACTGTGCCCAAGTCAAATCTCCTACATCAAAATGAGTTAAATATATATATAGCCTTTGTGCAACCTTTGCACTTTTGAAACACTGATTTCCAATCCATGCTGGGCATGAAGGCAGTGAATCCTAACAGAGAGTGCACTACAACAATAGAAACTTTGAAAAGGATAGTTGCCTTTTTTCCTTCTCTCTTCTCACCATAACACACTTGAGAAGCAAGAACAAGAAGAGTCTAATAATTGGGTTAATGACCTTTATCTTTATTAAGAGTCAGTCTTAAACACTAAAACTCAAAATATGAAGTAAATGCTGGGGAATTTTAGATCATTAACTCATATTGAAATACTATTTGAATATATAAATATACAATTATGTTTTCTGATGTTTGTAATTTTCTGCCCAGGAAATGTTTGAGAAAGCCACTAAAATCTTCTCATAGTATTATCAAGAATTGTATGGTAAATGTGTTTGAAGAGCATATTAAGAAGCTTTTTGAATATTGTAACAAATTGTCTTTAAATCATAAATGACAAAATAATTGCCTATGTACTGTGTTAAAATTTAAGAAATAAAATCTTCCTAGTATTTAATGAACCTTAGAATACATTACAAATATCAAAGATCATATTGCAATGACTTGATGAACTTGTTATTTTTGAATGTGATTTTGGCATTGCTAAATCCTTACATATTAATTAAATTTTTTCACCCAGATGTTTTCCAGAAGAATCACAACCAAAATTGTAGCTAAAAAGTCATTTATATAATTAGCATTTAGTCAATACAGAAGAAAATGATTAAAGGAAAAAAAAAAAACTTACCTCCAGGAATGAAGCAATTTTTACAAGAAAATACATGGGATGCAATTATTCTCTGGTTCCAGTCTTGAAAAGAACCAACAGCTAGACATTAATGCTGTAACTGTAGTCCAGAATCCTTCCATGAAGAGTCTTGATTAAGTTGCTTTAAATTAGAGGTGTTTAAATCATGAAATATCCTTTATTCATTTATTGCCACAGGGATCTGTCTGTGCACAAGGGAAAAGAAATTATTTGCAATCTAGGTAGGGCATTCAGTCACCAAATTAAATTTATACCAAATTTAGCAAACTAATTGCTTGAATAATACTGTGCAAAGTTCCCAGAAAATTAACCTAAGTTTTACGCTTGTGATGCCACCATCTGAAAATTTTACCTATCAAGCTGTATATAGAATGCTTTCATTGTCAGATTAGAGTAATTGATATTAGTTCAATAAGATAATTTATTCTTACATATTGATCTTCAAGACAGTCATTTAAAAATATTTCATGCCCCTTATAAGGACATTTTATTTTTTTAATATTTCACTAGAAATATTTTTTTTTCTTTAATTTCATTTGATACCTCATTTATCGATGTATAATTTTTGGTCAATAAATTCAACCAATTTAAGTGTATAAATTAGAATTTTGATTTGGATACAGCTTTGTAACCATCTCCACAAATCTTCCTCATGCTGCTTTGCAGTTAATACCCTCCCCTCAACTCTGAACTCCTGGGAAGCTCTGATCTGTTTTCTGTCACTATACATTTATCTTTTCTTGAATTCAAAGTAAATAGAATCATGCAGGATGCATTATTTTTAGTTCAACTTCTTTAAGACAAGACAATACTTTTGAAATTGGTCCATGTTTTTGCATCCAACAATAATTCATTCCTTTTTGTTCCTGAGTAGAATACCCCAGAACAGACATACCACAGTTTGTTTATCCATTGACCAGGTAATGGACAGTATTCCAGTTTTTTGCCAATTAACAAGACTGCTAGGAGCAGCTATAACTTCCTGCGCAAGTCTTTATGAAGAATATAATTATATGTATATTTTAAAAATTACCTAGGATTGGAATTGTTGAGTCATATGTTAAATATATACTAAATTTATAAGACACCATCAACCTGCTTTTCAGTCAATGAAGCATTTTGCTTTCCCACCAGGAATGTGTGGGAATTGCATCACATACTCATCAACACATAGCATTCTCAGTCTTTTTAATTTTAGTTATTCTTGTGTGAGTGTAATGGTATCTCATTGTGGTTTAAATTTGAATGTGGTTAAGAGGGGAAATGTTTAGGTCATATATATGTTGCTAGAATAAATTTATAAAACAAATAGCAAAAAACATAGGGACTGTACAACACAAACAGTGAGCCTTATTTTGGACGTTGGACTAGAATTAATAGTTCAATTATAAAAATGTTCTTTCATGAATTGTAACAAATGTACCACACTAATGCAAGGTGTTCATAACAGGGTGGTATATGGGAACTCTGATTTGTATGCATGATTTTTCTATAAATCTGCAACTTTTCTAATTAAAAAAATGCATTTCTTGATTACTAATGATGTTGACAACATATTTTATATGCTTACTATTCATTACTATGTCCTTGTTGAAGTGTCAGTTCAATTTTGCGCATTTTAAAAATGATTTTTTGTTTTACTTTTATTGAGTTGTATAAATTCTTCATATATTTAGATATAAATGCTTAAAACATATTAATTCCAATATTTTCTCTGAATCTGTTAATTATACATTTATTTGCTTATTTGTATCTTTGAAAGAGAAATGAGTTTTAATTCTGATGAAGTCCATTATATCAATTTCTCTTTTATAAGCATGAATTTTGTGTACTGTTCAATTTATCTTAGTCATACACGAGTGAGGAAGACAAATCAGAGTTGAGTTTGTGGACAATGGCACTTTAAGTGGAACATCAGAATTTTGCTGCAGTGAAGGAAGTCATAGCAGAAGCAGTTTAGACTCCCTATAAGCCTAGAAGCAACCCCCAAAAAGACTCAGAGCAATCAGATTTGGAACGTATGTGAGCTGATATGTCTGCTTCTCTGGCATGGGCTTCTGCTTTCACTCCCTTTTGGTTAACCTCCTCTAGACTTTCATTTACAAATACACAGCAGTGGGTCTCCACTACTGCACGCGCGCGCGCGCGCGCGCGCGCACACACACACACACACACACACCTCCTTGCGAAGCCAGAAAATAGACTAATGCTAATCAATTTTGTGGAGTCATTTTGCAAAGTTCCAATAATTCATCAGCTAGTGAGCTGATGACCTGCCCTAGGTAGAAGATAGATTTCTTTCATTCTAAGGCTACATTTTCTAATACCATCTGTATTCTTATAGTGTATCTTCCAACACAGGAGATATTTGCCTTAAAGACATGGAGAAAAATACCAAGAACAGAAAATTCCATGAGTTTAGGCTGGGTTATAGATTTTGCATGATACAGATAGAAGTTTCTCTAGTCTGGCAATTGCTGTCCCTACCCTGGCAATGAGTTTTCATAGTATGAGAAGAGGTCCTAATAGCCCTCATTGTTTCTAATTTTCCCGTTTGGAAGCATAACATAAAAGGTCATTTGGGGAACGGGGAGGACGGACTTCGGGGGCCACAGCCCAACGACGCCAGGGGATGGCAGCGCGGGGAGCGCGCGCGAGGCCTCCGCCTCCGTCCAACTTCCCTCGGCCTCCCTGGGGCGGCGGCGCGTGCGGGCGGGGTCCGTTAAATTCAGTTACATTCATCTGTCACAAGTGGGAAATGTTCTCTGCCTGAATCCTGAATTGGCTTTGTTGGTCGAAAATTAAGGGGAAGTGCCTCTCCTTCGCCCCAGTGAGGAAACCATGGGTCTGCGCCCCAAAACTGCATCTTCCACCCTGCCACAAGCGAGTGCCCTTCCCCAACTGCCCACCATGCTGCCACTCACCACGCTCCTGCCCAGAGTCCTCCAGGATGCTGCCGCTCGTCCCTCCCAGCTCCCTGGCACTCCTTGCTTGCCCTGTGAGAGCCCTACCCCGGACGCCCAAACGCTAAAGAGACAGTCAAAATTGTTAGGCTCGCTGAGCTTGACACAGACTTTAGAGTCAGTGGTGGTGAATACACTGATGATTATTAAAAGAGGTGAGAGTGGCTGTCTTGCATGAGACGTGTTGATGCTACACCTGCTAGAAAAGCATCCAGGGGTCCTGTGGGTTCTGGACATGGATTGTTACCCTCACATTATCCTTGTCTTCATCCGTCTCCAGGGGCTGTGACGTGGGGAGTCTCTTGCCAAATTCTGCTCCATGAAAAAAGCCCAAAGGCTCTTTGAAACCTGAATCCAATCCCATGTTTCCCTCCCTAACTTTTTGCAAAAGGAAACATTTGAATTTCTCATCTCCTTCACTCTGTGTCCCTCGTTTCCAACTCTGGCTTCCCCAATTCTGAATGCATCAGAGAAGGAGATGACGATCCCCAAGGTCTGTCCTGGTGCCTCAAACTGTCCCCACACCCAGGGGAATTTCATCAGGTCCTCTCCACTCCACTAGAGAAGAAAAGCGGCCCCCGTCTGTGTTCCAGCTGCCACTGTTGGAGAATCCACACCCGGCTAAGAACAAGGTTGAGTTTCAGCATGCAACGTCCTCCCACCAGGTGTGAACCTACAGTCTACATGTAACTGCCCAATCGCCAGGCCCACGGGTCCCTGGGAACTGGTGCAGGGTCCCTCAGCCCCTCCAGAGGGTCTCCAAGGGCAGCTGTGACTGAGGACAGCCCATCATTCCAAACAATCTTCCTAGTTAGGAAACTAAACTGCTCTCAACCCCAGTCCCCATCCTCTTGAATGCTGCAGCTCTGGCTTTCAAGTGAGTCACTATAAGGCAGGAACAGGGAAAACAATGGCAGGTTTTGGTATAGAACCAATACTGGTAGAGTAAGATGACTAGTGAGGGAAGTAAGCATAATTTCTCCTATGTTTGAAAACCAGTTTCTCTGGAGGGGCTTGTATGTTTGTATGTAGGGAGTATTTGCAACTTTACCTAAGTCACATAATTTTTAACCTTCAAAGCATTCAAGTCTGGAGTTGTTTCTTGTGGGGGCCCCCCACCCCCTTCCCTGCCCCAGGTCCTCCTGTGCAGCTGAGCTCCCACCCCCTATCCACCCCACCCCCACCCCATCTGTATCCAGCCAGGTCCCAGGATGGGGGTGGGGAGAGCATTTCCCACCACACCCTCCCAGCCTGTCCTGTCTGCCAGCAAATGCTCTCCAAAGCTGGGTAGAGGCAGGTTGTTCCCATGACAAAATGCCAGGCACAGGCCAGAGTGACGGCCATGGGGCAGAGCTTGAAGCCCTGCAGATGGGACTTAGTGGTTCAATTGTGGCCACAAATGGAGACTCGAACCCAGAGCAACTGTACCTGCTTAAAGAGAGCACGTGGCCACCACACCTCACTCCCTGGCATACTTTGTGGGATGTGATGCCTGAGTTGATCAACTTTTTTTAAAAAAATTGTTTCACAAAGAGTAAAACCTATGGTTATCCAAGTACAGAGAACTGATGAGGAAGTACTGAATAGCTCTGCTAGACTGTTACAGCTTTTCATTCCAAGCCGCCTGGTGCCTGGATCCAGGTGTAGCCCCAGGGTCAGAGTTCAGAGGGGGGGTGTCCTGAATGCCCCATGAAGAGGTGGAAGGGAGAAGGAAGGCCACAGCTGTGCCCTAGCATGTCCAGATGGCCTTTGCTGACCCCTGTGCATACGTTCCCTGAGCAGCTGTATCTAAATGCATGGAATGCTGTAAAAGTGGGCTGGAGATTACAGGTGTTCTATGAATCAGGGATAAAATGCTTATTGTACTCATGATAGTAAGAAAGGGGTGTGATGCCTTTTTCTTAGGAAAGAAGGGGTTAAGGGAGGTGACATCAGCGAGATGGTAGGGTAAGATGCTCTGGCTGAAGGCCATCCTCCTTCCCCCAAACAGTGAAAAAACAAGCTGAAGTGGTTGGAACCAACTCTCCCAGAAATCTGGATATTGTTCAGTGGTGAACAGCAAACCATCAGATGAAGGGTCTGTGTGGCAGCACAGGTTTCATGGAGTGGGTCCCCTTTAGAGCATCTGCATTTCTGCCCACACCTGCTCCTGAAGGACTAACTCAAGTCATCACTGGTTTTGCCTCATGTGGAAAGTACACAAGGTGAAGAAGCTGGTGAAGAAGCTGGTGGAGAAGCAGAGTGAAGACCCTGGGTGGAGAAGCAGGATGAAGAAGCAGTGCAGAGAGGTCATAGGAAAGAAAGCAAGCTACAGTGGACACATAGGAAAAAAGTAGCTGGGATCCAGGAAGAAAAGCTGGGGGGTTTCTGTTTTGGAGAGGAAGCTGAGGCACCCAAGAAAATTTGTGTATGCCAGGGAATTTTGAGTTACTTCACATGCAAGATGCATGCATAGAAAGACTGGAGAAGTACCAATTGTTCCACATGGGCTGGCGTATGAGAGCTCATTATAAACTGGGCTAATGGAAGGAGACCCTCAGCACTACCACCATTGATAATCAACAAACAAACAATAATCCAAGAACCTTGGAGAAGGGGCAGAATCTGACTTTCCAAGTTAACACATCAAAATATCCAACGTTCAGACTTCAATAAAAAAGTCATAAGTCTTTACAAGATGGCGGCATAGACAGGAGTGGAAGCTAAGTAGTCCCCCTGGAACAACTAAAAAAAAACAGAAACAACTAGTAAATAATCCAGAATAACTGCAGGGGGACAAACGAGACCGTCCATTCATCACACACCAACTTGAATTGGGAGGAATGCCTGAGACCACAGCATAAAATCTGTAAGCAAAACCTATGGATCCAAGCCGGAAGACCCCTCCCCCATAGGCCGAGCTGCAAAGCCTCATGGTGCCAGAGAGAATCTCTCTCCCAGCAAGTGAATATAGCACAGCTGAGCTCGAACTGGGGTTTTAAGTAATGAATATGAACTGCTCACTACAGGTACAAATCCCCAGAAAACAGACAGAGGCTTTGGGTGATGACTGACCTTGCTTGGACTTGGTCTGAAGGGGACTATCTGTTTCTTTTTTGGCTCAGTGGAGAAAGCCTCAGCCATTACAGTTCCCAGGACTGTGATTCAGAGAAGGGTGGGGACAGCACAAGCAGAGAGAGAGACCACTGAAATGCTAATGACCACCCCCTAGGGAGTCTATCTTCTCTAAGAGGAAAGGGGTGGGGCACTTTCCATTCAGAACCAGACCCCAGAGCCTGGGGGAACACGGCCACACCTCCTCACACCAGTCAAGAATTACAGGCTAACAGGCACCACCTGCTGGGCAGAAAAGCACAGTGACCTGAAGAATCACAGGGTGGAGCAGTGTTCTAAGACACACCCTCAGGGAAACAAGATACTGAATATTTC
>PVKY010012041.1:0-11747 GCA_004027775.1 Bradypus variegatus | reverse complement strand
AGACCCAGAACTGACACAACATCATTTCCACTTCATCCTCCTGATGAAAGCACATCACAAAGCCTGGCAAACCCAGGGAAGGGAAACAGATTCCACCTCTCGATGATTAGAACTCATTTATTTTTAATAATTTTTTTAATTGTTTGTAATCCAACACAATGATATACTTAATTATTCTTTTCTCAAAGGGTTGTTATGAGAATTAAATGAGATAATGGCAGTCAGTAAGTCCTTAATAAATGCTAGCTGGTTATTAGTATTATACAGTATTGAATCAGGATGAAGCCAATTAGCCTTGCCTTGTACTATCTGGGCCAGTTAGTTAACCTGCCTGGCTCTCATTTCCTTCTTGGTATTTGTGGTTCTAACATAGTGCTGGCCCCATAGGAGATGCTGAAATAAAGATTAACACTAGCAAACATTTATTGAAAGTTCTCACTATGTACCAAGCTCTGTTCTAAACACTATGCTTGTGTTACATGGCAACCCTTTAGGTACTAGAACTAACCTTATTCTGCAGGTAGGCTACTGAGGCCAAGAGAGCTGAAGTAACCTGCCTTAGGCCACACAATGGGTGAGTGAAAGAGCTGGGATATGAACATATGAACTGGGCAGGCTGACTCTAGAACCCATGTTTGGTCTGTCGAATCAGTGAGCCCATAGAATTAGTAGGCTACACCATTCTAAGGCCCCTTCCATCTCTAAAATGGTATGATGCTTTTGTGTACCAAATTGGTAAAATAACTGATTGGACTTAGTTTCTTGGAACAAAATTCAAATTTGAGAAATGGAGTCCAATGGGATTGTTGGCTGAAAATATAGATAGAGAATAATTCAAGGCTTAGCTCTCTGCAGATTAGCTAATATTCCATCTTTAGCTAAAATGGGGAAGAAACACCTGGATGTAAAGCTGCATTTTTTCACTTTGCATCTGGATATTGAGCATTGGTTCTTATTTCAATTTCCTCTCCAGCACCCTATCTTCAGTGAAATGGAGATAATAGCAATTAAATGAAATGAGTTTATCACCTCTTGCAACTTTGATTAGAGATGAAAGTCTCTGTCTAAATGCTAGGTATTCTTGTTTTAATTAGTTGTTATTATCAGGTGTCCTGATTCATTGTTACAGAAACTAAAATTCTGGTCATATCACCTCTTTTGATGTAGTTCTTTTAAAAATGATGTCTCAGACATTAAGTTATGCTGTCCCAAAGCCACTCTTAATCTAAGAAGATCTCAGAGTTTCTGCCAGCATGTGTCTGAGAGCATACCTCCCCCTTTGATTTCTTTCTGAAATAAAAAAGTAAAGATGGAAAAGGAAAGTACCATGTACCATCTCCAATCTTGCTTTCTGTTGCAGTGATGAGAAGCAAGTGGGTGGAGGCAGAGAATATGAAAAGCACTCACAAGGTTCAGATTGTGATTTAGTTAATTTATATGGCACTATTTCACCCAGTGCCAGAGAGGGCATTCATCTTTTTTGAGTTCCAGAAAGCCTGGGTGGAGGTGGGTGTAGAGCTTTGAGTCAGGAGACCAGGATTGTAGCTCAGACGCCTCCACTAACTAGTTGTCTGATCTTTAACCAGTCATTTTGTCTTTCCAGGCTCATTTTCCTCATCTGTCAAGTCAAATGACGGGCTATGGGATGGATGCTTTTTAAAAATCCTTCAACTCTTCAGTTCCATTCGGGGTCTGTCTGCACCTGCAAACAGTGAGGCTGGCAAAGGAAGGGACTGCAAGGGGAGGCAAATTTTGTCAAAAGAACAAAACACTTTCACCTGGAGCTGCCCCATGTCCTCATGCGTGTTGTGTAGTACAGACTTGTCCAATAATAATAATCTGTAGTACAGATTATCCAAATAATTAACTGAGTTCACTCTTTTCTTTGCCTGTGGATGTACAGCTTTAGTTTTTCCTGGGAGCAGCAGCTGCTTTTCTGAAATTTCCATCCCAGGGCTTCCATCCTCCACTGTGTCCTCTTAGAAACCTGTCATGGTTTTTCCTGGATGGATGCCCACAGAATTTTAATCCAGTCCAAAAAAAAAAAGAAAAAAGAAAAAAAAAGAAAGAAAGTACTATGCATAACAAAAAGCAAAACCAGGGTTATGGTTTGACCATTTCTTGCTGAATTTGGTTATTTCAAGGGCTTAGAACATTGAGGGGCATCAGTCAACAAAATCATTTGTGCTGCCAACCAGGAGGCATGACTGTGACCAGTGAGCTCCATCGCTAAGGGGTTTGTCCTTGAAGCTTGTAGCAGGAAGGCCTGCATGCTTTTAGGAGCTGCCCTAGGTTCTGCTCCCAGCTCCTGACACCTCCAGGCTCATGGTAAATGTCTGCTAAATTAACTTAGATGTTTTCCCCAAATATCCCATTTTTCTTCCATTCCTCAATAAGCATTTGTATTCCTGGTGAGTAAAGCAAGGCCCCAGCCCTCAGGAAGCTTAGCCTAGTTTCCCAACCTTAAAATGTGCAGCTCTCCAACTTTATCCTGTAGAGAGATCCACTGGGGAGCCTGCTAGAAATGCAGCTCTCAGACATTCATTCAGTAGAACTGGGACCCAGGAAATGGCATTTTATTTACACCAGGTCAGCTTGATGTAGGAGGGTGATAGACTCTCAAGAAATGCTCATGGCTAGAAATAAATGACATGGTCAGAAATAACAATTTCATGTTTCCATTTCTATTTCATGTTTGGGGGGTCCTATCATTCATATGAATATTTTCTCAAAAAGTCTGGATAAAATTCATGAAAATGCCATATCATAAGAATACCAGGTATGGACAAGAAACATCTCTCTGCTTCTCTACTATACACATTATCATCACCAGGAGGGGTTCAGAATCTCCCAGAAAACTCGAAGCAGGGATGAATTCAGAACTAAAAGGGAGCAGTGGCCGGGTGAGGTTGGTAACAAAGAGCACGAATAGCTTTGAAGTCAGACAGAAGTGAGCTCAAAATCGGCACTTACCAAATACCCGACTTTGGCAAATTATTGAGCCTCTCTGAGCCTCTGTTCTCTCCTCTGTAAAACGGGGACATTGCTACCTCCCTGACTGGGCGATTAGGAAGATTAAGTGAGCTAATGCTCCCGGTAAGTGACTGCTCAATAAATAGTTCCCATTTATAACAAAATACGACACTGTTATCCCCTACAAGAGGGGGAGGGCAGGAATCTCGGAGGCCCCACTGCATATCCGCATTGGGATTTGGCCGCGATCCGGCCTACCCTGCAGGACGGGTGGCCGCGGACCTCCTGGGACCACCCTTGAGGCGGGCTTCCTTTGTAAGGACAGCAGTTCATTCCTTGTTGGTTTGGTTCCCTGCCTTGACCCAAGAGGAAGGGGAAGAGAGACCCGGCCATTTAAAAATAATTTTAAGACTTCTCTGTGGGCCACTGACCCGGCGCGGCGGATGTCAGCGTGTGTTGGCGGCCCACTGCGGCCTCCGCGGACAGAAGGCGGCCGCAAGACCAGGTGCGGCCAGGGCACCCGAAGGTGGCCCCGTTCGGGCCTAGGGTGAGGTCTGGGACTCTCCGGGGCCACAGATCTCCTGAAGCGTGAGGGGCCCCAAATTCTCTTGCGCCGGGACCGCGCAGTGCAGGTGGGTGGCCGCGGGAGGACCCGCGCTGCCGACGCAGAGCCGACCCCCACCCTCGGGACCCGGCTCGCCCTCCGTCCCTTGGAGGCGCCAGGACGGGCTTGGGGCTGAGCCCTGCAGGGAGACAAAGGCCCCCACGCACCGCCAGGTCCCCACTGAGGGGAGCGGAATCACAGGGGAGGGCACCCGCGACCAAGTAACGGAGCCAAGACCCGGCGGCGGCGCGGCCAGACGGCGCGGCCCGCGTGGGAGCGAAGCCCTCCGGGCCCAGGGTCGCCAAGGCGTGCGCGTTTGGACAGTGCGGAAAGTCACCAGAGCCCCGGCGGGATTCTGTCTAAATCCCACCCCACTGCTTCAGACCCTTCGCCCTCTTTCTCGTCCCACTCCCCCAGACACGCCCGAGGACCGCGAGGAGTCGAAGGCCCTTTCCCACCCCTCGGCCCAGTTGGGGTCCGGCTCCGAGGGCCGCGCTGGCAGCGAAGGGGACCGATGGGCCGCCCGTCTGCCAGGGACTTGGGAAACTCGTCGCCCTGCAGACAGCAGCCCAAGACACCCTATGCCCCACCCCACCCCCCAAAAAAATAATCAAAATAATCAAAGTAAAAATTTAAAGTCTGCTTCTAGGACCAGACTCCCTCCGGAGCCGGACGGAGTGTGAGTTTTCCTAAGCGGCGGGGGAGGGCACACTGGGTGTGAGCTGGGGGGAGGGAAGTGGAGACTGCGAAGGGTCAGGCTTGCCCCCCTCTCCTGCAGCGGTTTGGTGGGGTCGGGAGGGGCGGCAGGCGGGGTCCCGGGAGGTGGCCACGGGACGGTGGGGGCGGGTGGTGCGTGCCTCGCGGCGAGCGGGAGACCCTCGCGCCCCCACACACACACTCGCACCCCTCCCACTTCCCTCCCACCCGTTCCCCGCGACCCCCGCCCCCAGCCTCCTCCCCTCCTCCTCCCGCCTCCGCCCCCATTCTTGGAATTGTGTGGAAAAATTCTCAGCCAAACCTCCCACTTCTCCTCTCTCCCCCCACCTTCTTTTAAAAAACCCCTTTCCTCCCTGGCCGCTGAACTCTTTGTGAATGAGGGCAGGGAACACGGCCCTTCCCCAGCCTAGGAGCCACGCCAGACCGCCGCACTCAGAGGACTGTTTGTTAATAGTCCAATTAGATAATTGCCATCTTTCACTCCTTTCGCTCCGCATTTCCCATAAAGGAATGAATGGGGAGAGCGGCGTGGAGAGGGCTTCTGCCCCGGCAAGGTGACGAGAAGGGCTGGAGCATGCTCCTTGCACAAGGCCATGCGCTTGAATTGAATCATTGTAGCCTAATCAATGCTCTTATTGGATTACTGGCTGTTGCTTTTCTCAAAGATATTGTAGCAGAGACAATGAAATAGCTAGGGGAAAACTTTTTTTTTTTTTGAAGCAGATCTCACAGTTGAGATTTTCTCGGCTCTCTCTCCCTCTCCCCCTCTCTCTCCTGCTGGACTCTGAGTACAAAGCTGTCTTTTGAATGAGCTGCCTCAGGGCTGCCGGAGGTGCAGGGATGAAAAAATCCAACTGGAATTAAATGAAGAGAGGTGGCAGTGTAAGATGGCTGTCAGCATCGAGGTGTGTTAAAGAGTTGTTGAGGCGAAAGCTCGGCTGCTTAGAGTGTGGGGGAGATACTTTTGGGGAAAACTTTTTCTCTCCCGCCCCCCTTCTTTTTGTTTCCTCCGAGACACAACTGCTTTCTCCTACTAAAGGGTGTGTAAGGCTTTTTTTTCTGGTTTGTGTTAATTCCCCCCTCCCACTCAGCTATCTGGCGAGTGTGGAGAAAATCCCTCCAGCCAATATGTGAGCACGAGGGTCAAAGGCAAAGGAAAGTTAATAATGCCTGCTAATAGTACTAACAATTCAGGATGAATCTTGTCAAAAGTTTTTCTGGAAGTGTGGGTCTTTGATTGTGTGTTTCCTGAAAGCAAGGCCAATCATTTCCGTTTATTCACTGGCTAAACCCCTACTTGATTGGGGACAAGGACAGAAACCATCCATTACGGTCTGATATATTATCCAAACAATTTAGTGTATTCATGAGGTAACCGAAACGTGGGGCTGCGAAATTACCCGTAATCAATTGCAACAGCGAGTGCGCGTCTCCCTGGGTGTCGGACAACCCCAACTCGCTGACTCAGTAACAGGCGGACGCCGCAGCATTTCGGAGTTGTGCTGCTCGCTACCTGATCGCCAGGCTGGGGACACCGGACGTGCTCAGAGGACGCGGGCGCTGACCAGGCGGCTTCGCCGCTCCGCCGCCGGAATCCTGGACCCGACCGGCCTCCTCTCGGCGAGCGCGCCACTCGCCCGTTGCAGCTGACCCGCTCTCGGCCGCCGGAGCCGCCCCCGGGGACATCCATTCTCGCCGCTCGCCACTAGCCCGGCCGGGCGTAGGGACTTCGTTGTCGGGATTTTGACCCCTTCGGCTCTTCCTTTTCTTCTCCTTTTTCTTTTTCTTTCCTGTTCTCCTTTTCCTTTTCTCTCTGGCTCCCCCCCCCTTTTTTTTTTTGGTTGCCTTTTTGTTGTTCTTGCCTCTCCTATGTTCGGGAAACCAGACAAAATGGACGTTCGGTGCCACACCGACGCCGAGGCTGCCCGGGTCTCGAAGAGCGCGCACAAGGAGAGCCGGGAGAGCAAGAGCGCGGAGGGAAACCTCCCAGCCGCCTTTCTCAAGGAGCCGCAGGGCGCCTTCTCAGCGTCGGGCGCCGCAGAAGACTGTAA
Organism: Bradypus variegatus; assembly: GCA_004027775.1. NCBI lineage: Eukaryota > Metazoa > Chordata > Mammalia > Pilosa > Bradypodidae > Bradypus > Bradypus variegatus. The sequence continues at coordinate 5,402 of PVKY010012041.1, read as the reverse complement.
CAAAAGTAAATCCAATTCCACAGCCGACCCGGATTACTGCCGCCGGATCCTGGTTCGAGGTAAGGATGGGCAGGGCTGTGGGGCGCGTTCTCTGGGGACGACTCCCGGGCCCGAGCTGCGCGCCGCCGCCGACCCCGGCCGGCGGGGAATGGTCGCTGGCTGGGACATCGGAGAAAGTTGCTGCTCCTCCTTGCCCCGGGGCCCGCCGGCTGCTGGTACCCGCGCCTTGGGCTCGCAAGCGCGCGCTCGCCTGGGGTCTCAGCCCTCCAGACCCGCGGGGCCCCACGGGCCGGGCTGCGGAGGGAGCCGAGGGACTGCGTGGGTGGGACCGGGCCGCAAGTTGCAGCCTCCGACCCCCGAAAGGAGGAGTTGTCTGGGGCTCCTGCCCTGGCGACCGAGCACACCCAAGGGGAGCGCGGGCGTGGGAGAACAGTCGCTGACCGCTGGCTGAGGCCCGGCCACTTGGCGCGTTGCCGGCGCCGCGCTGGGAGCCAGGCCGCGGCCGGGGAGCAGCGGCGGGCCTGTATGCCCGGCCGGGGATGCCGCCTTGGCTATAGTTCGGCCCGGCTCGGCAGCGCGGCGTGCGCTCGGCACGGGCGCGGGAGGCTGAGGCCAGGCCCAGCCCCGGCCAGCACCGCCCCCGCCCGCAGATTGCCAGGCCCCGCAGGCCCGGACTCGGTCCCTCCTTCCGCCGCCCGGGTTCCGGAAGGCAGGAGACCCGGGGTAGGAGTGGGGACCGCCGGAGCCAGGTCTCGTGAACACTCCTGAGAGCCGGGGCCAGCGGGACCCGGGCCGGTCAGTGCGGGGACCCTCAGCTACTCCGGGACCCGGACTGCGCAGCCGAGGCTGCCAGGCCGGAAGGAACATCAGCTTATTCGGAATTTATTTATTTTTTTCTCCCCTGCCCGGGGGCTCTAAAACGGCGGAGGCTGGTTCCCCCTCTCTCGGCTGTTTGGAGTTAGTTTCCTCGCCCCTCTCCCCAGCCAACACACACACTCAGTGTCTTTGCTCCATGGCTGTGGCCGGCGCCCCCCATCCCTCCGGACTGCAGGGGGCTGGGGATCGTGTTCCCGAAGCCAGCTGGGTCAGAGAGGCGAGGGAGAATGGAGGGGACTGGCAGCTGACGTCTCCCCTTCCCCAGATGCCAAGGGGTCCATCCGAGAGATCATCCTGCCCAAGGGCCTGGACCTGGACCGGCCCAAGAGGACGCGTACGTCCTTCACGGCGGAGCAGCTCTACCGGCTGGAGATGGAGTTCCAGCGCTGCCAGTACGTGGTGGGCCGCGAGAGGACCGAGCTCGCCCGGCAGCTCAACCTCTCCGAGACCCAGGTACCCGGTGCGGTCAGGCCCCTCACCGACCCCCTTCCCACCGCTTCCAGTGCCCTCTTCCTCCTCCACACCTAGCCTGACTTGGGGCAGAACTTTCTAGAGCCAGGGCGAGGAGATGGGGAGGATGAACAAGAAAAGCCTAAGGTTTTCTCCCTTTCCATAAACCATCCCCATTCCCCCCACACCCCAAAATTTTCCAAGGCCCGTGCTCTGCCCTCCTCCTTCTGGCCCAGGAGGCACCAAACCCCAAATTTTTTTTAATTTTTTAAAGGTCCGGTCTTGAGAATCTTCTGCTTGCTTCTGCTTTCTACAGAACTGATTTTCCCCCTGTTTTGGTCATCCTATTTTTGCCAGATTTCCAGGTACCACTTATCTTCAGGGACCCCAGGCTTTATACAGCACCCCGACTCTTTCTGCAGAAAGTGGGAACTGGGGTCCAAAGTCACTGTGGGTGACTCCCAGGGCTAGTAAGGTGCCCACTTCCTGGATATCTGCCTGGGCAGAACAGGCCCTCATTCTCAGTCCTTAGCACCACTCTGGGCACCTGGGGGTCCCTATGTACTGTGCCAGTATGTGAGGTACGGGGCAGGAGGCACATCTGGGATCCCAGGATTTGGCACTCTCGACTGTGCTTTAGGTCTTTTCCTTTATGTCAAATCCATGGGATGCCACTAAAGCTGGCCAGGTGGGCCCTGGGCCCAGGAACACTTTAGGGCTGGAGATCTTTGCCCAGTGGAGGCCCTCTAGGGCCTGGCCAAGGCATGTCATCAGCCACATTCCCTTTGCCCAGCCCTGAAGTAGCAGGGGGGAGGATTTTAGGCTGGAATCTGGGGGTGAAAGCTGAGAACAGAACAGGTGGGATATTCTTCTCAAATTTAAGTTGGCATGGTGGCTTTTTCTATTATCTGCCACCACCTTCCCTTAGTTTACAAAATATAGATGAGATAACCTTTCTCTATAGCTGCCAAACTCCTTTCTGGGATACTAACTAGCCCTGAAGATGGAGAGAGGGAAAAGAGGAGGGAAAAGAGGAAGTGCTGCAGGTGGGGAGAGAATTTAGTCTATTGGAGCCTCCTGACTCCATGCCATCATTCCGAAGTTCCTGGGGCCTAAGTTGGGGAGCAGAGGAGTGATAAATTATGCATCCCAGCTGGCAGCAGAGAGAGGACAAGAAAGGTGGAGAAAGAGTCCTTTTTCTGCACATATTATTCCTTCCACAGCCACCTTCCCCAGTTGATGGTCAGTCTCAGGGCAGCAAGCTTCTTATAGCCTTCAACAGGATAGTGCTTCTTTAACCTTTTGACAGTTGGGTCAGGGGCCTGGGTCCAGGAAGGCGGAGAAACTCCCACTTCCACTGCTCCCTTCCCAAACAGCATCCTTCAGGCCTCACACCCTCTCCCGGAAATGCTGGCTCAGATCTGAGGCCGCGCTAATTTTCAGACCTCTGAGTCCTAAGGCTGGCTGCGGGCAGACGGGTGAAATCCCTTCAGATTGTCCTCCGAGTTAGCGTCGTGGTTATTTTTATTATTTGTTATTGGTAACCGGAGCCGTCCTGGGCCTACCTCCATGACCCGGAAGCGCAGTCGAGCCGATCTGTGTCCCCCTTGTGGCGGCGGCGGCTCCCCAGTAGGCCTGGCCACGACCTCTCCCGCGGCAGGGTGGGGCTGGGGGAAGGTGGGAGTGGGGCGGGAAGCCCCCCTCTCCGGGGCTCCCGAGTTCCTCGCGGCCCGGGAACCCGGTTCCCCTGACGCCCATCTCTCCGTCCCCTCTCTTCCACCCTCCCGCGCCCGGCGCGCAGGTGAAGGTCTGGTTCCAGAACCGGCGTACGAAGCAGAAGAAGGACCAAGGCAAGGACTCGGAGCTGCGCTCGGTGGTGTCGGAGACGGCGGCCACGTGCAGCGTGCTGCGGCTGCTGGAGCAGGGCCGTCTGCTGTCGCCGCCCGGCCTGCCGGCTCTGCTCCCGCCGTGCGCCACGGGCGCGCTCGGCTCGGCGCTGCGCGGGCCCAGTCTGCCCGCCCTGGGCACCGGCGCTGCCGCGGGCTCGGCCGCCGCCGCCGCCGCCGCCGCCGCCCCAGGCCCGGCGGGCGCCGGATCCCCGCACCCCCAGGTCGTGGGCGGCGCGCCTGGGCCTGGGCCTGCCGGGCCTGGGGGACTGCACACTGGCGCGCCGGCCGCAGGCCACGGCCTCTTCAGCCTGCCGGTGCCCTCGCTGCTCGGCTCCGTTGCCAGCCGCCTGTCCTCCGCCCCGTTGACAATGGCCGGCTCGCTGGCCGGGAATTTACAAGAACTCTCCGCCCGATACCTGAGCTCCTCGGCCTTCGAGCCTTACTCCCGGACCAACAATAAAGAAGGGGCCGAGAAAAAAGCGCTGGACTGATTTTAAGTGTTTCCCTGTATTTATATTTATAGTATATATTGTGGTGATATTTATGGACTCACGAGAGTGAGGCGCCGGGGCTCCTGCGCGGGGCTTCCGGCTCCCACCACACCCCTGACAGCTCTTCTCCACTACCGCACTCTGCTACCAGTTTCATCTCATTTGAGCCTTTTTTCCCCCTACCTTCCCTCCGCGTTTTTTTACCCCCTCCTCCTCCAACTTCCTTCTGAACCTAGGAAAGATCCAAAGAATTGGGAAAGATGCCCAAGTTAGCCAACCCGAGGCCCTAACCAATGCCCGGCTCTGGAGGGAAAAAGACTGGTTCCAAGGCCAAATCCCAGGACGCCTGCTCTAGACCCTGCTGCTCCGCTGCTGATTATTTCTATGAATATTGAAAGAGGAAAGCTGCACGCTGACCCCAAGGGCCGGAAAGGCTCACAGGTTTCTTTAGCCCAAAAGGAGGACGTTCCTTCCCCTCGCCAAAGAAACTGGGGCTTTGGAAGTCCCTGGGCCCCACTTTGAGGACCTCTCTGGAGAGCCGGGGCGCACAAAGCTTCCGGCGGGACAAGGCCTGTCGAATTTCCCCTTTCGAGAAACTCCAGTCAGGATCATCCCCGACCCCAGGAAACAATAAACCGAAATCATGGTAGGCAACAATGGTAGAAAATTGATCTAATCAGCAATAAAGTAAGAGTCATTACCACGTAAAACCAGATGAAGTGGAAACTTTGTTTTTAAATACTTATAATAATGGAATTTGGTAAGAAAATTCAGAAGAGAGAATGGCCACAGGGCAATGCAAAATTATTCTGGTAGTAGTGACTTAAAGCAGAAATTTAAAGGGGAAAAAGCAAAGGAAAGTCAACGCCCCTAATGAAAGAAAATCCAAAATCTCCCCTCCGAGGCCGTTCGGGGCGGGTGGCCGGCAGCTTCAGGCTCTTCCACGAGGGAGCAATGCGGCTCCCGGCAGTCACCCGAACGTCGGCGCTGCTCCCCACCATTTGCCAGACGCGTGGCTCCGAGCTGGCTTGTTGAGTTTGGAAACGCATCAGCACCCATGGCCTCCCCTTCCCCGCTCTTGTATTCACAAAATCCTTTCAGAGCGCGGGAAGCGCCTGGTTTTCAGAGCAGTGCTTTGGGGACCTGGAGGCGGGGACGCAGCCTAGGACTCTCGGGCGGTGGTTTCCGTGTCCAGATCAACTTCTTGCGTGGCCTATGGGAAAGGCACCCCCTCACCCCCCATAAAAATATCAGGGTTTCAATAGTCCCAATCCGGAAACCGGGACCGCGACGCCGGCGCGACCTCGCGCCTCACCCCTCATAGCAGCGACGGTCCCCGCAGCCACCCGCATCTTAACCAAAATCACAAGATCGTGAGGTGCCGCAGGGTCTGGAATGTATTCGACCGTCTGAAGCGAGCGCAGAGCATTTTTAAAAAATAGCAATTTTATTGTAAATTACGTTGGAAGATTTTTTTTGCCTTTTTTTTTTCAAAAAAAAGGCAACTAGTGAAGAAAATAACGAATGATTCAAACGCGGTTAGGTGTCACTGAATCCTGGCTACTAACTTTGTTCTGAATGTTTTGGATATTTGGGTGTTTTGTATTTATGTGGTGAGAGTGAAATATATATATATATATCTACGATGGTAAATGAGGCGTATTTTTGTTTTATATTTGAAGGACAAAAAAAAAAA